>JARKIB010000277.1:0-171326 GCA_029378385.1 Mycena metata
TTTTACTGCGTAAAGAATCGGGATATGCCACAGTACTGGTTGACTTCGCTGCTTATTGGAATACTCAAGAAGGACAAGGATCCAACGGACCCAAAGGGCTATCGTCTTATTGCATTGGAATGTTGCATGCTGAAGATGTTGACCCTCATTATTGACCGGCGCATTCGGGAGGGAGCCGAGGATATTGGCGCTATACCTACGTCTCAGAATGGATTCCAGGAACACCTCCGCACCAACGGCAGTGTATTTGTACTCCTATCCCTCATCGACAAACATCAGCAAACCCTGGGCCCGCTACATAGTACTATGGAGTGCTGTAGTGCTCATAGTGCCTGTAGTAAAGGTCCATGTTTCTGTAGTGCTCTGTAGTATGGCCTTTACTACAGAGTGCTCTGTAGTAGCCCCCAGGACTCTGTAGTGCTCTGTAGTACTCTGTAGTGCAGGGCTCAAACCTAAGAAAAGTAACCTCACCTTGACTATTCAAGTCCTTGCTTCAACCTTTACTATTGAAGTCTTCTTTTCAACCAGAGTACAGTAAGTAAGTGAAGTAGATATACATATATATTGAAGGTAATTAAACAATGTGTTTTCTGACGGGATCGAACTCGCGACCTCATGCATTCGGCCAAAAGACAGGAGACAGTGCACTACCAACTGAGCTAAGAGTCCATACTAGATAGGAATACCAACCGTGATAGGAGGTACCCTCAAATCTCCAGGCCAGTTTACTTCACAACAAGTAACTCCTCAGGTTCTTACCTGCCGATAACACGTTCGACGGTCACTCCCACCCGCTCTGTTAAAGAATGTATACTCTGGAAATTTCTCAAAGGTATATGGGATAAAATATTTACAGGCCTAAAAATAGATCCCAAACAAAAGTTGTAGAGCTCGAAAAGAGCTATAAAAGTTGTCTAGGATGAATTTTCCTTAGATGGCTTCATTGAGGCACAAAACGCGAAATACTTTCCCAGACGCGGCGGTTTTGAAAGTTAGAACCAAAAAAAAAAGGACTTGGTGACTTGAAGGACAAACAGTAGTGCATTCATATGGTATAAATCATACCTACTCATTCAGAATAAAATTTTGACAGGCTTGTGTGTGAGCTTGAATCAAGTTGACCCTAAGGTTCGAGAAGGTGGCAAAGGAAAAGTTAACTAGCCAGATGAGTCTACTGTAATGAATTTTGGCTTGATAAGTGGTTTACCGAGGAACTGTTCTGGACTCTATCCTAATACCTATCCAAAACCCGGGGGGTTGGTTTTCAACAAGGATCAAAATGTAACTTAAACTGAGCCTACAGTGAATAACAGGCCAAGTATAGCACAATACAGAGTACTACGGAGTAGGGACCTGACTACAGAGCACTACAGAGTAGGGGCCCAACTATAGAGAACTATAGAGTATGGGCCTGACTACACAGTACTACAGAGTACGGGCCTGACTACACAGTACTACAGAGTACGGGCCTGACTACACAGTACTACAGAGTATGGGCCTGACTACACAGTACTACAGAGTATGGCCTTTACTACAGAGCACTACAGAGTTGGGGCCCTACTACAGAGCACTACAGAGTATGGCCTTTACTACAGAGCACTACAGAGCACTCTGTAGTAAAGGCCATACTACAGAGCGCTACAGAGTATCACCTCTACTACAGAGTACTACAGAGTACTCTGTAGTTGAGACTCTACTATAGAGTACTCTGTAGTTGGGGCTTTACTATGGGCCACTACAAGCCACTACGGCCAAAATCAGGGTTTGCTGATGAAGCACAGGCGTTGGGGAAGCCCTTGTATGTTGCTTATCTGGACTTGAAGAATGCTTTCCCGGGCACAGACAGATCGACTCTGTGGGTCAAATTGGCGAGGCTTGGTATCTCTGGACCGATGATCGACTGGCTTAAATGCCTGTATGATAGGATTCAATACATAGTTCGCCTCGACGGCCGGTATCACTCCAGGGGCTGATGGCTGTTTGGGACCAAAACATCGGCCCCAAACATGTTTTCTTTTTGGTTCACTGTTTGTGTCTAAGTCAAATGCGAACCAGAAACAAACAATGTTTGGGCACTCAATTGAACTGGGAATAGATACCATTTTTCGAACTCAAATGTTCACAGAAAATCCGACATGTTCCGCAAATCTTCTGTAACCAAAAATCAACCTGTTTGAGCTCGAAATAGAGGAAGAACAATGAGATTTTGCATGTTTGTGCCCCAAACTAGAGGTTTTTCCGGCCCAAACTGACGGCAAACATCTTACATATTTCGGCAAGTTTAGAGGCTTGAACATTTTTGGAATTTCGGAGTTAAAGGGGGTGGAAAAAATAGCTATGTTTAGTTCATTTTTCAGCAGGCTCCGAAAATGTGCTAAACAGAGTACATGTTTCGAAGCCATGTTTCGGGCTTAAAAATCCATCAATCCCAGGAGTGTATGCACCGGAATTTCGTTCACTGCTTGGAATTCTGACTGGGGACCCGGGCCCCCCGCATTTGTGGAACTTATTCATGTCCGATTTCATCCTGACGCACCACCCTCAGGATATCGAGCTGAACGGCACACCTATTACAGCCATTTGCGGAACTTAGGGCGCGGGCGTCTTTTTTTTTCTTCACACTTTTCAACGAGAATGGTTATTTTGAGCTCAGTTCTTTTCCATTTGCTCTAAGAATATGCTCATTTTGTCCACAATGAAAATGCGGAGGGCACCGCAATTTCCATCTTTCCTAATGCAATCAGAATTGCCTTATTGGGAGAATATCGACCTTTTTGTACAGAATAATGAGTGTGACAGCTATAGGGATCCAACTGACTGAAAAATTTGAGAGGATGGTCTTGGGTGTATTACAGAGGGCTGGAAATACCGGTATTTTTTATATTGTATCTATTTCCTATATACAAGGTATTCAGATATCCCTCACCATGGGAACACAGAATACCGGTGAAATAAAGCACACATTGAAAATACCGGTATCTCTAGCCCTCAATAATACTCATAAGGATGTCATATCCAATTTATAGGTCAATCTGACCGCAACACAGAGGATGTGACAAGTTCTGTACAAAAAGGCCGATATTCTCCCAATAAGGCAATTCTGATTGCATCAGGAAAAATGGAGATTGTGGTGCCCTCCACATTTTCATTGCGGACAAAATGAGCATATTCTTAGAGCAAATGGAAAAGAACTGAGCTCAAAATAACCATTCTCGTTGAAAAGTGTGAAAAAAAAAAAAAAAAAAAAAGAGGCCCGCGCCCTAAGTTCCGTAAATAGCTGTAATCACTACGGTGGCCCATGCATTTTTGGACCCAAATTATGGGCTGCAAACAGGCCTTCAAGTTTGGCCACATTTTTGGAGGCCGGTTGAACACGTTGGATTTTTATATATCGTGTTTGACTCCCAAACTCCCGTCGAAAATGGTACCTGTTCAGGCTCCTAACACTTCGGATAAATGGAACATGTTTCTCTCCCTTTTCGAATGGCAAAAAAGGTTTATTTGTAACCCCAAAAGGTGATTTCCCATTGTTCTTTCACTGTTTCTGGCTCAAACATGGTAATTTTCTGGTGCAAAGGGGAAACTAAACATCAGAGATTTTCTTCCCGTCGTTTCTGAACCAAACATTCGTTATATTAAGCCGATGTTCGTGAGTGTAAAACCAAGTTCTTTTTAGTCTCACGGGAGGTGGGAAAAATGTACTCAAACGGGAAGACGCGTTTGCACCGCATTTTTGGGACCCAAAAAGGCATGAGCCACCGCAGTGAATCAACTTCAAGACGCGGACAATATATTAACTGCCTCTTGCCCGTCTGGATTCCAATTGCACTTGAATGCAGCACAAAACTGGGTGGATAAGAACAGTTGCGAGACGTCAAAGCCTATATGCCTGTACCAGATATGGGGACCGCGACAGCCTGCGTATTCGGCTTTCAACCTGGCGGGCGACGTTATCAAACAAGAAAAAAAGGCTTGTTACCTTGGGATCTGGTTCGAAACTAGCTGCAAATTTATGTGGTGAGAGCAATACATTGTCAAGTCAAAAAAGGCCGCGAAAGTGGCGAATGTTATCTTCGCCTTGGATCGCTTCGTCGGCACTATGCCAGTATGGGACCTGCGGACATTTTACATGGCGCGTGTGGATCCTTATCTCATTGCCGGATGCGAAGTCTGCCTGAATATCAAAAAGAAAAGTCTCGGCCTGCTTGAAAAGGTTCAACTCAAGTTCCTGCGCAGAATGCTCGGAGTTGGCTCTCGCTCCATGAAGGCGGTTTTATTCTCGGAGACCGGAATTTGGCCAGTTAAATACCGCAGGATCTATCTGGCACTCAGGAATTTGTGTTACCGGTTAACACTCGAGGAGGACCGACCTGCTTGGAATGCACTGCAAGAGTCACTCTCCCTGACGCGCGCAAAACAGATTTCCTGGTTCACCGACCTTCAAATCGTTCTTAACCGGACCTTTATTCGAAAATTCCGGAATTTAAGGGGGCGTTTACGGATGGAATGGCCTTATTTAGGTAAACTCGTAACCAGTCTGCACTACGGCAAAAGAAAGGGTGAGGTTGTTTGCCATAGGCAGACTGGTACAACTCGGACTTGATCGAAGGGCTGTGCCCGGAGTTTGAAAGAAAATCCCCGAAGCTGGATTTTGCTCAAATCTGGGGGTTTATCAGAACTTTTTTGAAAATCGGTAATTTAGAACCTTTGAACTTGAGTTCTGTCTCTTCAGAATAATATTTTATACCCCAGAGGCTAAGCTGTGAAAAAGTTAATTTTGGCGGGGAATTGATGGCTGAACACAGCCACCCGATCGGCAGCCTCGGCTCCCGCCAAAAAAAATTCAACCTCCGGGCGTAGCCCTTTGGTGTGGGCCGAGTTGTACCAGTCTGCCTATGGCAATTAGCCTCATCATTTTCCTTTGCCGTAGCGCAGACTGGTAACGAGTCTATTATTTAGGGAAATAATTGCCAGGCGTGAGGTCACCCCGGTCCTCGCTAAGCTTGCCTTCAATATCCTTGGAATCTTTGATGCAACCCCCATGTTGTTGTTGGAACCACCCGCACAACCTTAGATGGGTACGGCCGATTTGGAAACTGGATTTCCAATCTCTGGGACCACGGCTTCCTATTCTCTTCAACTCGTGCCAGGCGCTTCATTTATTTATTTTCGTTGAAGTCTTCGGACTCGGCGAATCTCCCCGAAAGTCCTTGGGTTCGTTTCTTCGGAAGCAAATGGTGTGCATGTATTTGCAAAGGGAAGCCATGCGACAGTTCTCTGTGAACGAGTGGACTCTGGGGAATTAATCCCTGGGAGGAGGGAACTCCTCCCGTACTCATTAACAGCATTTTTGCTGGAGGTCAGGGCCCACGAGGTTATATAACCGGAGTTCAGCCTTTACAAAAAGGCCGGCCAGTTCAAAGGTGGCCAGCGTCTTGCGTGTACGACCCCCTGGAATAATGTTGTGCTAGGTCGGCATCTCGTAGAATCCTGTGAGGATAAACACCCGTAACAGTACTACCCTCAGTCCCCCCAACGGTGTTCAAAAATATTTTCGCAAACTGAGTTCACCCGGAAGGCCATCACATCAGCATCAAACGACAAGTTGAGTTGCTCTTCAAACCAACCCCCCCCCCCCCCCCCAGGAAGTTTAAAGTGTGTTTTAGATAGGTGTAACAAAGTCTTTTCAGAGTGAAATCAGAAATGAGCTCAATGAGTGACCAGCGGGGTACTTGCGGTTCAAGGTTCGGTAGTTAGGACTTGCCTGTACCCCAAACCAAACCTCAGGTTCAGGTTTGGCTGAACCCTAACCTGAACTTTGTGTTCAGTTCAGTTCAGTTCAAGTTCAAACCGAACTTTCCCCCCCCTAGTTACTGAGAGAGACACAGTAGAAAATCCAGCAAGGATTTACACCTAACTTGCTGCTCTTTCTGCATGGGTGGGAAAACCAGTTAAGGCCTTTGGGTGAAGCCTTCATCCTTCTGAAAGCCTTTAGATCTTTCATGACGTGGGTGCTACGGTTGGAAAAATAAAAAAATTCAATACAACAGCAGTCCACATTTAAGTTTGCAAGTAATGGTAAATTCAAACAAGAAACGGTGAAATGGTATCGGTATCAACATCCTCGGTGCGGACAACCAAACCTCGTTGTAAATCCCCGATAATGCGATGAATGAAGCCGATACCGTTCCCAAGGACACGAGACTCCGCGGGATTTGGGTCCTGATCCCCACTGTGAGCCGGTTCCTGATAAGCTTCGGCCTCTGAGAATGGCATTGTAAGCGCATGTACAGACACACTTGTTCTGCGTTCAACTTACTGTTTTGCTCGGGCGGCTCAGTGCAAACATTGAGCGGTCCCTCATTCATGTTTGCATCAAAGTTCTCGGTTGATTTATCGCCTACCTTCGTGATTAGGAGTGTCGACAGGCGGAATTGTGTTTCGCACCATCCTGATCCACTTCTATCAAAATCTGCGGATCCTCCCACTCGTCATTGGTCTCTCCTTCATCGGTGCTGTTGTCGAACCAATCCTCGTCATCGTCGCGCAATCCACCCACTTGCATAGTTGAATGTCAGAATGAAACGAAATGTTAGCCCACTCACCATAGGCGAAGAGAGGATCCATATCGCGGGATAGTTGATAGAGCGGGCATCCCAGATGGTGCGCGACATCCTGACTGTCAGGATCGAATCCCTTAGCTTTATGAAATTGCCGGAGGCCAGCATAGACGCTGGTGTCCCAAGAATATCCATGGACTCGTGTAGTCAGTTGAAAAGAGGGGAACCCGAGCTGTGTTGCCTCCTCGGTGCTGAGACGGTCAACACCTGATGGGTCGAGAGACCAATAGGCTGGGCAGTCAGGCCACTTGAAGGACGACGGTCCAAGTTGAAAGTTGGTCGTCGGACAGCGAAAGAGGTACCCGGGTGGAGTGTTCTTCCTCGGGCTCCCAATTGTGATTTGAAACTTGACCCGGTGCACAAGAACTGTTTGAAGGGGTATTCAACCCATAATCCCAATGGCAATACAAGGCATACCATAGTCCTCTAGATTGGATGTGATGTGAAAGCGACTGAGGATATGATTTGCCTGTGGGGGCCAAGCCAGGAATCCGTCAAGTGGCAATGTCACAGTGTATGTGAGTGCGCCATTATACACGTCCTTGGTGTTGAAACTACGACATTGACACAAGATGATTAGCTCACAGCATCGACAAAGAAATGAATCCATACCGAGTCCAGTCATTCTCCATGAGCACTCCATTCAACCTTTCTTCCCCAAGGCGCCAACCCCAACCAGAGAATTTTGCCCCCGAGAGGGACGCGATTTCGGCACCCTCCTGAGGCTGACTGTTCGGGGGAAAGAGGAAGACAGCTCCGCAAGAAATCGCTTGCAAAGCTGGAAAAGGAGCCAGATCGGAATCGGTCTAGAGTGAACGAGCATATAAAGTGATATTCCTCAAGACTCAGAGAGTTGATAGCCGCAGCCTCCTGGCTTGTTAGATCCAAAGAAAGATTGACGGGTGCGTGATATCCCCTGGGGTAAGAATGATAAAAACAGGCATGGCCCTCATTCTTGCCATCCGGCTGCAGGCCAAAAGCTGCACAGAGTCGACCATTGGAGCGGCGTATCGACAAAGTGGAGTACGGCTCCAACCCCTGGGTGATTTCGAACACTTGTTTCACATAATCACAAGCCTGCTAAGACCATATGTCCGAGTCAGCAAGTTGAAGGCTAAAGTAAGGTTGAATTCAGTTACCCTCCACTCGGCAAGCTTGCAGAAAGGGAAGAAATCAATACTGAACGTAGAGAAGGAGATAAATATACATACATAGCATAGAGGGATGTAAACGGTCATAATAGGCGAAGCTGAGGCCACGAGTTGGATTGGTATCAAGTCTAATTCATAAACCTCCAGCACGATGATTGAAAGTGGAGATCACACCGTCATGGAATATCGCTGCATACATGGCACCGGACCTAGCGGTTCCATATATCTGAACAATGTTGGGGTGGCTTCAGGTTGACTTGAGCACGACACACTGGGGAAACGGACCACAACTCACCGAAGAGACATATGCATCTTGATGTGTTGCTGCCATGCCTGCGACATCGAGGTCAGACAGCACATACGAAAACAAAAGAGGATTAAGCACACGTACCTCCTCTGCCCCATCGCCTTCATACATGGCGACTGTCAAGTTTTTATTTCGACCGTTGATCTTGGCAGAGTATACCCGCCGAACACAGTTTCGGGCACGTCTGTGGCCGACAAGGCCTGCAGGCATCGTCACCATTAGTTCCTGTTGGAGGTCGATATCCCCCATCGGAATCGTTCGAAAATCTACTCAATATTCAGCATTCACAGTGAAAGGAATTTGCGATGAAGGTTACTTGGAGCTTCGACTGGGGGCGGATGATAATAATTCACGCAGTGGTTGTTAAACGTCCCTCCGCCGATGGTGAAGTGGTGCGAGCCAGCAAACATACCGCCGCCAAACCTGGAGGCCGTAAGCCACGTGCAGCGGAGATTGCGGACGGCCTCACGATGTGAATATGGGCTCTTCGGAGTTTGATGGGGGAACATATTCGTCTTCCGAGTAGATTTCAGCGTTCATGAATGCTGGCGGATGATGGTGGTAGAGAAAGAAGAGGGGCAGCGCGGGGAACAGCTTCGAGCGTTTATAAGAAGACGTGGCTAAATTGGCCATGGGTGTGAATCCGAGATTTTCCCAGCATCGCAGAAAGGCGGTGAGATACAGCAAGAGATGGGGGGATGACCTCGTTTTGCTGTTAAACGATAAGGGCAAAACATAAGTACCCGCATGTGTTTTCCAGTAATATACCGTGAGGCAGTGTTCGGCAGTGTTCGGCACCAGGATACCACTGGCCGCCAGTGCGCCTCCACTGAACTATAGTGGAATCCGGTGACTCCATTGCTATCCACTGGTATTCAATGAACTCCATTCAAGCCAGAAATATCCAAGGAACCCTGAAAAATATTTAATGAAATGTGCATGACTCCAGTAGTGGTTGGCACAAATTACCTTCAAGGGGAAATACAACTATCTGTAGCTCGCAACGAAAATTACCTTCTAATACCGGTTTGTAGGTTAAGTGTGGGCTTGATCGAGAAGCAGACCGTAAAGCCTGGAAGGGTACTCATATCATCCTATGGAATATTTGTGGCAGCTCCTAATAATGATCTATAGGCCTTTATTCCAGCTCCCCCCGAGCCCGAGTCGAGCATCATCAATAACTCCAGTAGTGGTTGGCAATTGAAGTGTTGCAGTGAACAAGGGTGCATATGGAGCTTGAATGGTCACAGCAGAGCAAATTTGAACGGTGTTTGCTTTGGACCAGTGGAAGACGTTGGAAATCGGTAGTGGAGATGAGTAGAAACCAACATGGGCCAGTGGAAATTACCCGCGAACATTATCTTATCTTGCCGGCCATCGCGTAATCTCTTGATGGCTACCAGCGTCTACCAACATCTATTGGCGGCCATTGGTGTACGCCAATGTACTTTCCACTTCCGGGTATATTACTCATGTTTTTTTTGAATTGGGATCAGACTGCGTCGGGGTGGCACCAATGTTGAAAATTGTACATGCGCATCGCAGGACATTCAAGTCCGGCGGAAATCTCAACCTGGCGGGCGAATCATCACCCAAACTCTCTTTCGGGATTGCAGGACACGCGTAAGGAAGTAGAAATGTCCCAGGAGCAGGTTGATTTACATCACAGGCTTTTTGGTTCGGAAATTGCAGTATACCATGCAGCAAGCACAGTTTAGGTGAGATGCGCGATTGGGATTGGGAGGGTCGAAACCAGCGTGAAACATGATAAGTTTTTCAGACTGCGAATAGTAGTTAAGCGTTGGTGTAAGCGTGAGATCGAACGCGGAGCAGAGGGCGAAGTTTCGGTTTAGACTACGATTGGGAATCACAGGACAAATAGGATCACCGGCGGAGTGGGAGAGAGGGCACTGATTAAGTACCAGAAGGAGGACCAGTCGGATCAAGACGAGGCGAGTTTTAGAATACTGTTGGTGTCGGGGAAGCACAGCGGGGAGCCCTTTGTGTAAAATTACCGGCTTGTTGAGAGACATGGGTGCAGTCGCGCACCAATATTCGTCGACCGGAGAGCTCCGAGTTCGGAAAGAGGCCCGCAGTATTCAATTCAATTCAACTTCAATTAAAGTGTGCGCGGGCCCCTTGGGGCCCATGTAGCACTATACGTAGGACATTTGTGTACTCTAGCTGGCATATAGGTGGGAACGGGGGTGTGGAGGGGTCGTCGCACGGGAAGGAGTGTGCTGTGAGTTGCTATGTAGGATTGGTTTGAGAGTGAGATACGTAGAGGATGTCTCGGCAGGTAAATGGGAATTGTGTGTATGGGAGAGAGAGATGAGAGGAAAGAGAAAAGTAAGAAAAGGAAAGAACGGACCCGCCTAAAGCGAGTACCACGGTAACCGACTCGTGTCCCGAACAAATGCTAGGGCGTGCTTGGGATCCGACTTCGCGCCGAGGAGGAGGCGGAGGGAGAGGCGCGCGGTCCCGACCTTGCGGATCAGGTCGAGTCGTTGGCGACGGAATTTGGGGCAGGTGAGGAGGAAGTGTGAAACGGTCTCGGGGACGAGGCAGAGGGGGCAGTCGGGGGATGGGCCGAGGTGGAAGCGATAGAGGAAGGCGTTGAGGCCGATGTGGGTCGTCCTCAGCTGCGTCCGAACGCTGCACTGCGGGCGGGACAGGCCCACGTACATCTCCTCGATCCGTGAGCCCGGCGTTGCGTCGTCGAACAGGGAGAGGCGCGCATGGCGGGGGGAGGCCGCCCACTCGTCCCGCCATTGCTTCTGGAAGAGCTTCTGGCCCGTCGCCTGTGCCGCCGCTCGGCTGAGGGGGAGCGGTTTGGCGAAGGCGGGGATGGGGATTGTGAGGGGGGAGGATGTCCCTTGAGCCGCTTGCTTAGCGCGCGCGTCGACCGCTTCATTGCCCGCGATGCCGACGTGCGCCGGCACCCAATGGAAGCGGACAGAGAGGGCGGGGCGGGCTGCACGGAGGCGACGGAGGAGGGTGTGGAAGGTGTGGATGAGGTATTGGCCAGGTTGGGGGCGCGGCGAGCCGAGGGCGACGATGGCGGGCTGGCAATCCGTGAAGACATCGACGCTGCTCAGCCTGGGCGTCGCCTTGATGATGTCGAGTGCAAGAATCGCCCCGACGACCTCGGACTCGAAGACTGTATGCTCCGTCTCCGTGCCCAGGTGCTTCATCCTCGACTCCCCCTCCGTCTCCTCGTTCCATGCCACCGCTGCCGCTCCCACCCCGCCCTCGAAGCCCGACCCATCTGTGTACACGCAGAACCCACCACGCCTGGTGATCGCCGCCATCTCCGCTTTCGCCTCGTCCTTTGACAGCGCGATCCGCGTCGAGAGCGTTCCCTGCGGCGCCGACGTGGGTTTGTGGTGTGGGTCCACCGTCTCGAAGTTGCCGCGGAGCAGTGGGAACGCGTGGAGGAGGTGGTGGATGGCGGAGCGGTGGTAGCGGGGAATGCGCTGGCAGGGCTTGACGACGCGATGGAGCGGGTGGGAGGGCGGCAGAGTAACGAGGCGGGCGCCTGCGTTGAAGACAGCACGATTGAGGCGGAGGTGGATGGGGAGGAGGTTGGCGTGGAAGTCGAGGGTGTCGGTGGCAGTGGTGCGCAGCCCGCCGGTGATGATCCTCGCGGCCAGTCTTTGTACCTTGCCCAGTGCCTTGCTGACCCAGACCGTGCCCGATCGCCTCCCGTCCGATCCAGGGACGACCGGCTTGTACCATACCGGGAGCGCGTAGAGCATTCGCGGGTCGACAATGGTGAGGAGGAACTGGCGGGTGTACGCGTGGGGAAGGCCGAAGGTCGGGGACGAAATGCGGGAAAGAGCGAGGGTCGCTTTGGTGCCGCGGCTCTGCGCCAGCTCGACGTGATTCCTGAAACTGAGTTTTGAATCAAGGACAACGCCGAGAAGCTTCACCGTGTCCGTTGCTTCGATGGTGACGCCTCCGAAGGTGACGGGGACGGCGCGGTATAAGCTGATACAATCGAGGGTCCAGTCCAGAAGGTCGTACTTGGAAATCCGTAATGCCAGTGCACAATTGGAGGAAATTGGATTATATATATCGCCGACCTCCCCGAGTGGGTTCGTTCTTGGGATTGGGACGTGAGTTTCGACGCCGGGGACTTTAGAGTGGAAATCGAAGAGAGCTCAAAGGGATATTTTTTTTAGCTTTGTGCCCCAAATTGACCCAGGCGGAGAGGACCGATTTAATCCAGACGGGGCGAGGGGCGAATACGGTTGGCTTCGGGGAAGACCAGCGGACGGCTTTTGCCCGATAAAATGACCGGAGACTGAAATATTAGGCTAACTCCAGATCCAGAAAGAGGTCCACAGGAGATTCAGCCAGAGAGAGGGGACCAGTCGAATCCAAATGACTAATTTTCGAATAGTCGAGCAATCACAGCAGCGAGGTCGTTGGTAGATAAAATCACCGGAGACTGGAAAATTCCTAGGAGAGATTGCTGAGTATATACGAGAACAGTGGGAGTGGGACTCGCACAATTAAGCGAGTCCCACTTTTGATCTGAATTCCATCATTCGGTATCAAAAGATCAATATCGGCACCTGGGCTCCGCTAACGCTGTTTTAAGGCATGCATGCCATATTGTACACTGGGGGGAACGGTGTTCCCCCCAGACCCCCCTCCTTTGGCCTGACGGCACGCTCAGAAGTTTAATTTAGGCCGTTTCGTTCTCTTTTTCACCTTTTGTTTCATTGTTTACGGGCGCCGGCCCGGACGGCTGGGGTTTTCCACCCCAGACCCCGACCGCTGCGCGGGGCTGCCGCTCGCCGCAGAAGCCCACTGCGTGGTGCTGTCGCTCGCCGCGGGGCCCACTGCATGGAGCTCTCCCGAATTTTTAACGGGGGTTAATTCAAGGGGACCCAAAGATAAGAAAAAAGGATATCACCTACATATTTTTTTTTTCCTAGCACTTTGGCCTACCCCTCCCCCCCCTACGTAACGATGATGCCATCAAATTCCCTTTTAGAGAAAGATATCCGAGGCGGCAGTTGGGCGGCAGAGTATCAAGCTGCCATATTTTGGCGGTAGAAAGTGGCCGTAGCAGTGATTTGACAGCAAAGTACACAACAGCAGTCCATGTGAGGAGAAGCTACTGAAACATGGTCATTCTCTTGACACTCACACAATTTGTTGGGTTGAAACTTGGTTCAAAACGGACCACGATGACCGAATCATCAGTGAGAGGCCTGCAATGGGGTGATTATAGTGGGAAATCATGTTTCAGTCCTGCCTGGTATTCTTCCCTCCCCAGCGGACCTTCCTGGGGTAAAATAAAATTGCATACAATTTTTTTTTCCGGCGGAGCCTGGACCCCTCCCCCCCTCTACCCCATATGATAATTGCTTATCCTTGGGCCCCCTTGGGTTAATTCACTTTTTGCTGCTTGTTCGGAGCTCTCGGCATGTTGATCCCATGATGGCCGCAACGCGTAAGTCCCACTCTCCGTGTTTATCGGAGAGCGAGTCCCACTGACAGACCCTTAGCCGACGTTAAGCGACGTTAAGCGAGGCTTAGCGAGTCCCACTAACGCCGAGTCCCACCGTTCTCGTCGTTACTCGAGATCAGTGTTCGCCCAAGGGTCCAAGGCCTTGGGACCCCAAGGCCTTGACTAGGCCTTGGCCAAGGGCTTGGGAAAATCTTGCTGGACACTCAAATTTTGTTCTGCTGAAAATTTTGACTGTATTACCCCGCAGGCTTTTTTTACAGAGGTGGGCTTGAATTGAATTTTTTTGCATGCCAATTAGCGGGGCATGTATAAACCGTCTTGCCGCTCCTTAGGCCTTGGAATCTGGTAAACCTTGAATTTTATTGATCAGTAAATTACGAGGGAAATCAGGTAGTGTACACTTCTCTGATAGGGCTCTCTGAAAGTGTGGCCCTTGTTCCTCCGTTTTAAATGTTCCTTTGGGCTTACCGCTCAATGCGTGGGGAATTTTTGCCAAGGCCTTGGAGGTGCCCTTAACTCAAGGCCTTGGTATCCGCCAGACCCGATCCCAAGGCCTTGAGGACGATCACTGCTCGAGATTGCTGATACAGAAAGCGGTCTGCAGTACGAGGTAAGGGCCAGGAATCGAGGCTTCGTTATTTATCCTCTGTCTTAGGTGCAAATATTAGCCCCGAGGCGCGCCTAAGACAATGCAGAGCAGGGTATTTAACAAAAAACGGAATCCACGCCGAGTTCCTCCCCCACCACGACAACCCTGACTACCCAGCACCGCAGCTTGAAAAATAAGGCGTAACGAGATGGTGGTCAAGAACAAGGGCCGAATTGATACGCTGACATGACATCCACTGCGCTTTACCCCGTTTTTTCGGCCGGCCGTCAGGTGGCCGTTTTCTGCTTTTCCAGCCATCAACGCCAAATTATCGGCCAAATTATCGGCTGGCCGGCAAATGGTCGTTTTGTCGGTTTTCGGCCACCATCGGCAACGCTGGCGGCCACTTTAACGGCCACTTCCTCGGCCACCTCCACCACCACCAGAAATTGCCAAATAAATTAAATTTACTGCTTGCTCAATAAGTACACGAGCTACGTACAAGAATTTGGAGGACAGGGAAGGGTAGATGGGATTGAAGGTAAAGGGCCATACATTACGTACGATATCGAAAAGTAGAGCTTGCGGGAGGCCTACCGAATCTGCGTCAACAAGCCAAATCCACGGGATCCCACCGCCACTATCCCGTGCCCAAGAATGACCAGTTGGACGGCACAAAGCCTCCGTCGCATAGATGTGGTGCTGGACCCAACACGATGCTCTAGGCGAAGGAAAGGGGTTAAATCAGCATGATAACGGGGGAATAAATATCGGCGTACAATGTAGACCGTCGCGGCGATGCGCGCCACAGCTTCATGAAGATGGGTAAGGTGAAAGAACATTGTGCAGTTACGTCTGCAGTGCGTGATAGAGCCGAAGGAAATCATTAACAAGCTTTGCGAGTGAAAGTCGAAGGATCGACATACCGTAGTTAAATTGATGCTTGGATGAGCTCCAACAGCCCCGAGAAGATCGTAGAACCCTGGTGAAGCAGTGGTAGCCCTCGCTGCACTGATAATCCACTACCAAAAGTCTCACGAGCATACAAAAATTGGTAGGACATACGACAATTGAAATACATCGTTAACCTCCGCTTGAGAATGTGTCGGCGACGTTTGGACATAGATTGCAGCCTGTGAGGACGACAAGGAAGTTAGGGAAACGAAAATAGACGAGCGATGAGTGACGACGCACCTGAAGTCATGGTCCGTCCAATTCCTGCATTTCATCCGTATGGACGCGTGTCCTGGGCCAAAGAACCATTGCTAGGGACCTTGCCAGTACTGGGAAGCGCCTAAAAGCTTTGTTTGAGCCACCAAAGCGGAGCAAGCGCAAGATATCGTCCTCACCAAGAAGGCCACCTTCCGCACGCAGAAGAGCTGACAATGGGCTGAAACTTGAGGTGGCGAGGGTTGAGAGTACCAGGAAAGAGATTAAAGAGGAATGAGGACGCCTAGGGCCGCTGGGGACGAGGGACGAGAGCCACGAGGACGGCGATGATGGCTCTGGTCAAGAAGTCTGAGGTGTCACACCCGTGACTCGACGTGTTCTTGCCAGCCGCAACCCAGCCGGCCAAAACTTCTAAGTCGGTGCTTGACGGCCGGCCGCCAGAATGGCCGTTTGGGTGGCCGAAAACCTATACCGGCCACTTTAGAAAAAATGGCCGAAATGTTGGCCGAAATGGTCTGATCGGCCACTGAACGGCCGGCCGGAAAAACAGGGTAAAACGCAGTGATCAGACCAAACAAGAGCAAGCTGCACCACCTGTCGTCGACTCCGACTCGACCTTGACTCGACCTGCAGACTCTTACTTCCAACTCCCTTGCTTGTGTAAACCATTGAAAACCGAAACTCTATGGTGGCAAGTCCCGCCTGGCTCCCGCGCACAGAGCACAATTTCGTTGACTGGCTCTATCCGCCATATCCTCGCGCCCTGGCACGACCAGCACCATCTCGGGCCCATGTCGTGGATACCTACCCTTGGCACGCTGCCGTCCCCTGCACCCACATCTCGCCTTTTCGCCCGTCCCTCTCTTCTTTCTACCTCCCGACCTTCACCATCGCCTCACCCTCTCTCCTCCTACGTCCCCCTGGTACCGCACGCAAATGCCGAGCCGCACCCCGCGCAAATCCACTCTGTCGGTGCTGCTGCAAATTAGTTTGAACAGAAAGAGGGAGGGAAGGCAAGGGAATGTTTTAATGAGTACGTAGCGGGCACATGTGAGTACATACTCTACCATCTCAACCTGAATATACATCCTTTCCCTGCTCTCTCCCCCTCGCCCTCGCTTTTCTCCGTGCCGCCCGCACCGCCGCGTCCTGTTCGTCATCCACACTCAGCACCCTCAATCCTTCGACACCGTCGCCAGGAGAACGAGCAACGGCAGTTTGCGCCTACCCCGCTGCATCGCGACGTTGCGCCTGTACGCGGGCAACGTCAGCGCTAGTTTTTTACCAAGGGGAGACACACACCGTTCGCCCTCCTTGGCGCCCGCGAGCCGGCCTAAATCTCATACCTCTCCACCCGCCCCGTTCCCATTCCCGCCCTCGTTCTCATGTCCCTCGTCCCATCCCTGCCCCCGCCCCCACCCTCATTCTCATGTCCCCCTCCTCCTCGTCCCGTGCTATGCGTGCCCTGTTCACGCCGTATACACCGAGTCCCTGCGCAAACGTGAAACGAGGCGCGGACTCGTTCCTACACCGCCATCCACCCCAACTTTGCGCGGACTGGCGACTAGCTCCAACGTGCACATGCTCTCCCTCTCCCTCGTTGGCTTTCTCCGTCCCTATGTACCCATACACGCACTCACACCGCATGTCCGTACGTACCTCGAATATAATAATCTGTTCTACCAAAACTCTGTGTGTGGGACTCTCGTCGAGAACGCACGAGCTTCCAGGGAAGGAAGGGAAAACCTACCTGAAGTGCGGAATCCAAAGGCCCTGAACCCTGGGAGCGCTTGGAGTATATCCTCGAACCGAGATCAAATTAATTCAAGTCACCTTCAACGAGGTGAAAAGAAAAGGTGCATACTCACCTCAAGTCACGATACGAACTCACACCGTCGTTATTGTATCTGGCGGAGGTTTTCCTTAAGCCTTGAAAGGACGTTTACGCAGAGAAAATCAAGGTCCGTTCCCCGGATTAAGAGAGGCTTACGCGTGGCGCCGGCGCTGAGTTTCACGCAATAGCAGGAGGGTCTGGCCAAACGAAACGAAGGTCAGTAAGGAAATTAAATTGATTGGAATGCGTACCTGGATTCTAATTTGCGCGGAGGTGGATGTTGGAATGTGCTTGGTTGAAACTGGGTCGCGCGGCGGAATATCAAGCCCAGACTGGCAGTTGAGAACTAAGAATGTTGTAGGTGAGTAAAAGAACGAAGTTGAATGAGACTCACGATGTTGCGAATATTACTCTTGAACCACAGGTAGGTTGATCATGAAGTCGAACTGAAGTTTTTTGAATCTGAGAGGGCGAAGGAGTCAGCGCGGAGGAACTTTGAAGCAGGACTCACCAAAATTATGTGGGTTCTCGGATCGGTCGTCGAAGGCCCCGAAACGAGGGCTGGCTGTGAAATTTGAAGTTCGAGATCAGTTCAACACAATGCAGCAATGAAGACCTACCGGAATTTTGTTTTGAGACGAGGTTGTAACTTGGTTGGCGTTGAAACCCCAAACTCGTGAATCTAGCCGAATGAAAGATTGATTGATTGAACATTTAATGAAGCCACAAATTGAAGGATACGATATGTACGTTAACCTCGAAATTGTACGCATGCGAGTCCCCGAAACTGGAACCATACCACTCCAAACTCGGGTCTATCAACTCAATAACGATTGACAGGCCGCAGAGCACCTCAACGATGAAATAACCTCACCCAGAGTCAAGATCCAGGGTAAACTCCAGGGTGGAACACATCCCCGAGATGCCCGAACCAACGTTCTACTCGAGGAATCAAGGGATGTAGTGATTGGATGGGGGTACGACGTACCTATTCACCATTGAAAGAGTGTTCCAGAGGTCTAGGGGGTCAGGTAAGTTGTCTTGAGAGTTGAATATAGACCGGTTAGTTGAAAACATTATAGATGCAATGGTCAAACATGTGTAGCTCCGAGACTGCACAATGATCGTGAACTTCGTCGGCAGGATGCATAATAGCCCATTCAATTACTTCACGGAGACCTGACTCGCTGGAGCCAACACATCTATCTTTGTTTGAATTCATCCCCCATCGTCCCCATCTCCATTCATCCGTACCACAGACTAGCCATGAGATATGATGACTCCAGAAGAAATGAACACCATCTGTCCACAGGAAACCGTGGGAATATTGCTGCCTTCCCTTAACGGCTGGGTCGGCATCCTCGGCTAACCGCAATCGAACCGTGAAAAAACAAAGCAGGATTCCCTCATACACATAATTACAGAAGCATCTTTCACAAAAGTGCTATGTTCTTTCAATCAACAAAACTCGAAAGCCAGTTTATCGCGTTCGGGTTCACGCCGAGAATTTACCGGGCCAGCTGATCAGCTGGCGATAACGGTATTCTCACGGTTCAAGCTCAAGGTTGAAAAGGGTTTAAGTTTCAGGGAATAAGGCGGCACATAACCCTCGCAATTCGACTCATAACGATGAAATCTCATCTCCTTCCCCAGGTTTGAGACTTCTCTGGCGGTTAAATGATTTTATTCTTAAGTTGTCAAGCTGGACTATTTCCTGGGTTGCAGCGGCATATGATCAACCTGAGTGCATGGCCGGAGAAAACCGTGGAGGTCCTTGCCAGGACAGCGAGGTCCCCGCGTTTCGGATGGGCGACCTCGAAAGCGATTTCCCATTGCCGGGACTCTGATGCATACGCACAAGAGGTGAGAGCGCCGCCAAATGCCCACGAGAGAGGACGACAGCAACAGCACAGCGTTTTTCGCATCACGAAAATCAGATGTGATCGATTGCCGAGGTCGCGATCATGCCGGAAAATAGCGACCGGCACGACAGAACGGAGCAGTCATCTTCCATGGAGATTAACTGCAGCCAGTTAACCTCAGAGTCGCTTGCCATTGGTTTACGAGTTCAAGTTCAGCCAAAGTTCAACCAAAGTTCAGCACGACTAAGTAAGAGAAAAGTTAAAATCCACTGGCGCTGTACTCCAGAGTGGCTGGTGTCGTGGTTGAAAACGCTGTAGAGCATTTTAATTTTTCTGGTACGAGGTGCAAGGCTCTGATACTTGGGCACCTCGTAGTCGTTACCATGAGCTCCGGAAAAACACTGCAAAAATTCGCCTGATGATGCCGGGTGCGGCCGAAAAGGGAACTTTCCGGCGACCCATGCCTGTCACTTTCGGCAAAATCGGTCCGAGTCCTCTCTCTTTCCCTCATCTCCGAGACTCCGATTCATTTCAATCTCGGTCGCTGTTGTTCGTGGCTCTTGCTCCTGAGTAACCTCTGTTAATCTAGCGGCTCAGCTTTACGCCCATCAATCCACCAATCGACTGAGGACTCGCCGCATGCAACTGCCAATGGATGCGATTTTGCAAGATTTGATTTTGCAAGATTCGATGTGCTTATGATCTTGATTCAGCCATTCAACAGAACACGGCCTCGGAAGCGACCGATACCTGTCGCGCGCTTCGCGTCTCCGGAACCTAACATAACGTGGGCGGACGGACTTTTCAGAGTTTCGTTTGTCATCCAGAAAAGCATGTCGCGCCAGGAACCCGGAACACTTTTTCCCAGTGGAATCCCACAGGATATCTTTGCTGGCGATCACCTTCATCCAGCCAGACGGATCGGCTCGTCTCTGTACACTCACCAGCACTCAAGCCACAATCTCTTGCGCTCTTGATCTCAAGTAAAGGCTGTTTCTCTATTGTCCACCTTCCATTCAAATCGATGCGCAGTACGCGGAGCTGACGTCGCGGTGAAATCTATGTCCCGGCCCTGTGGGAGGAAGAAGACCTGTATGAAATCTTTCATGTCTGATATGAAATGTAGGGTTTGAAGGAATATCCGCTCCAGGAAAATTGGGCTGGATGGTAATACGTCCCTCAACTGGACTGCGGCGATGAGAGTCGCTCTCAAACCGAATTAAATACGGCGGACTATAAGCCGGAGGAGGAAGGGCGTTCATTGGGCGCTAAACTGCGTGTGATTCGCTTTTATCTCGGTTAAGCGCCTGATCAACACCCGCTTATAAACTCGTACTCAGACATCCTAGCTCTCAACTCCCGACCTTCCGCCGCAATGTCTCTCGCCCCAACCATCGACATCGGTCCCTTCCTATCCCAAAAATCCAAACTCTGGAAAAATGACGGATGAGTTGTCGATTGCTGGTTACTCACTACGTGATTAAATAACCCAACAAACACTACGCTAATGGAGTCCGAGTCTTGCAGGTGGGGTACCCAGTCTGTTTGCCGGCGGCCGTAACAAAAATACTATCAGTATTCCCTGTCCGCAGGATCGATAGTACCATCTAACTGTGCAGCGGTGCACTGATTATGTCTGACACTTGACTGTTCGATTCCGGCCTCTTGCAACTATAGTAGAGGAGAGAACGAGAACACAATTACTTGACGACTCCGAAGCCAACACTCAGCTCGTGTGGAAGATCCCCACGTCGCAGGCACAAGTATATAACCGATGGACAGACTCGTGAAACCCCTCCTCCCCCTTTCCAGTTACTTCTTCAGACAATGCTGCTCCCTTTACTCCTCTCCCTTGTCGTCTGTGCGGTTGCATCATTCACGTTCCCCACGAGACTCGTACTCCAATCACCTGGTGGCCTATTCCCAAGGGGGATCAAAGATAAGAAAAAATGATATCACCTACAATTTTATTTTTTCAGGACTTCGGGCCTACCCCTCCCCCCCCCCCCTACGTAATGGTGATGCCATCAATTCCCTTTTAAAGAAGTATATCCGAGGCGGCAGAATATCAGGCTCCAATATTTTGGCAGTAGGAAGTGGCTGTAGCGGTGATTTTATAACATAATAAGAGCACTACATATGAGAAGAAGTCTTCTCGTTGAACCGTCGAAGTCCTGGCACTTGACATTTACATGGGTCAGTTGAAACTTAGTTGAAAACGGACGCGGTGACCCAACCTTACCCAATCTTGCTAATTGAAGGCCTGTAATAACACAGTTATACTCTTAAACCATGCCTGAGGTCCTGTATGGATAATCTCGGCTCCAGATGTTCGGATGGTGAGATGGCATCGAGGCAGGAAGATCAAAGAAAACAGCAGCCAGATCACCACCCGAACATCTGGTGCAGTTTGATTGGAAAGGATGCGCTCAGTGACAATCGTCACATACGTCACACACTGTGGTTTTGCGCGAGAGCAGAGTTCACCGAGGCCTGGAGTGTCTTGAAAATTGAGAAATATTATAGGAGGTTGAAGTTTAATGCAGAATCGATTTCAGGCGGGGAAATCAGCTGCCCAGGGTGGAAATGCACGGTTTTCCGTGGAAAACCCCAGAGAATTATGTTCTGCGGATATTTGAAGGTGCAAGGACGCGTAAATGTAGCACCCAAATGGTCTTAACATTGGAGTGTCCCGTATATATTTATATGGAGACCAACGGCGCGTTTCACATCGTGTAGACAGCTCTTGTTCAGTGAACAATGAATCAAAACAGTCAACTAGCACGGGTATTGACTTGGAATTGCCCCTCAGGGGTGTTGTGTGATACATTGAGCATTATTTACACTTGAAATAACCACTCAGCGTCATAAGTGGGTTCAAATGTCCAGAAATTAGACCATATTGGACAACACCATACGACGCTGTTTAAAATATTAATATTGTTCTGAAGAGAAGAAACCCCTTTGAAAGGTCTTGAGAAGGCCTCTACCAAGTTTCACAACTATGTGAGCAAGCGGGGACGAGAACAACGAAGTTTTTGGACGAGAGGATGGAAGCGTGACATGATCGCACCCTTGCCGACCAAACTGCACCAGACGTTCTAAGGCAGTGCTCCCCAATCAAATTCTCATCAAATTCTGCCTCGGCGACATCTCGACATCCCCGATTGGTTTTCTGCCTGTGAGCAGAGCGAACGACTGCCCTAGATAAGTCTGGTTAACGAGACTACTGTATGGATCCTAAACTCCCCAGCGGACCTTCCGGGGGGCAAAGAAATTTACATACAATTTTTTTTTTCGCCGGACCCTCGACCCCTCCCCCCCTCTACCCCATATGGTAATTTCTTATCCTTGACCCCCCTTGCCTATTCCTCGAGAACCTTGCCGTGCGACCAAATGGGAAACTTTTTATCACCTCTCCAGAGTCCTCAACGCTCCACATAGTCGACCCCGCTGCTCCGAACCCAACTTTTGACGAAGTTCACACCTTCCCGAACGTCACTGCTCTCCTCGGCATTGCCGAGCAAGGGGAACTCGGGATTCGAAAGTCGGAAGGGGGGTCAATAAGTCTTTTTCAGCCCGACCTAGACTCCCCCCCCCCCCCCTTACTATATAGGGAAGGTGTTTCCCACCCGGGCCCCCGGGCCGCTCCCTCCGGCGTTCCCGCCCCTTACCGGATCTAGTTCAGATCCTACAGCGACTTGATTTTAATGTTTGAGGTACATTCCATGGTCCCAGAACCTATCTATGATGCTGCTAGATCTTTGAGTAGACCTCCAGAAATTTGTTGAATCTCACTCCAAGACTATTTGAAGACACCTTTTGGTTGAACTTGGGTGGAAATATTGTCTTGACATGTCCTGAAGCAAGTAGGAAGCAGAATTCGGAGTTTCTCACCTACTAGGAGCTCTACCATGCTTCTCCCAGCCCTTTTCTCCCCTCCCATAACTTGTAGTAAGAAGTTTTTTTCAGCCTCGGCCAGACCCCCCCCCCCCCCTCCCCCCTTCCGATATTTTAATCCCGAGTTCCCCTTGTTGCCGAGGTCAAGCCCGACGTTTACGTCATCGTCCTTGTGCTCAACGACACCACAATTACTGCTGTCCCCGGCACTATCGCCATCTGGCGCGTTGATTTGAGCTCAGGCGGCCCACCTGTGGTCAACAAGGCTGCAGACGTCCCCGATGGCATGTTCCTTGACGGGCTCAGCGCCGTTCCAGGGGAGCCTGAGCTCGTCCTCGGCGCGGACACCGCTGCGGGACGAATATGGCAAATCAATCTGCGGACGGGTGTCATGCGCATCGCAGCTCAAGACGATGCATTTGCGCCCGACGCACCCGCGCCTGCGTTCGGCATCAACGGCCTCCATGTACGCGGCGGTAATCTGTATTTCACCAACTCGCAGAAGAAGACGTTCTCGCGGTTTCCGATATCCCTGCGTGGCGGAAACGTCGCGCAAGCCGGGCCCATTGAGGTGCTCCGATCCGCGAATGGGACGGACCAATTCGACGACTTTGCGTTTGATTCAGCGGGGCGCATGTGGGCGGCGACCCTTCCAGACACGCTCACGGTATTCTTTCCACCTGTGCAGGGAAATAGTATGCTCGGCCAACTCAATGCGCTGGGGAATCCCGTCGAGTTCAATAGCCCGACTTCGGTTACGTTTGGGCGGGGCGAGGGTCAGCAGCATACCTTGTATATGACAACACAGGCTGGACAGTTAATCGCTGTTGATACCACCGGTGTCCGGGCATGAGGAGTCCTGGGTAAGACAGTTGCGATACTTCGTAGTATTTTTTCAAACATGGACCTCTCTTTTGTCTAAACCCTTGCTCGTATACATTGCTCGTTCTCGAGAATGAAAATTGTGTTATCATTTTATCAACAGATAAGTTCACTTGAAACTCATCGGTAAGCTCCAGAACCTCCTTGGCAAGCCACGAGATCTAGAAACACTGCACAAGGGATGCGAGTGTCGAGTTCTATGACCGACTGCTGAGCAGGATGCGGCAGCGGCAGCCTGTTGGTATCAAAATCAGAATCAAATATGTTGCTCCAAAGAAAGACGATGTACGGTGCCGGGTTGTGATACCGTACATAGGTGCCCTCAAAGAAATCTATCTCAAGCGCCCCATTCTTAATCGCCCTTGCAATTGCAAGCCTGGGATCATTCATACATCTGTGGTTTCGAAAAATCGCGACAGATGCATGACACGGTAACAACCTCGTCCTCGACGAAAGCAAGCGCGCGGAGAAACGCGCAGACGCTGCGCCTTCCGCAGCGCGAACCCCGGATAGAAAAAGAGAGATTCCTCGGAGCGCGCAAAACGTAAATGATAAAGCGAAGCGGAGAACGAGTACGCACCCTCACCTCGCTTCAAGCGAAAGCCAAAGCATCCGCCAACAAATGCCGTCCCCACCCGTTTCCGACAACCAGGGTTTCGTACCGTTCAAGGCATAGAGGATCATATTCCATCTTCTTGAGCTGACGTCTACCAGAGGAAAGAAAGCGGTAGCACGATAAGGGAACAGAAGGGAGGGCGTACCGGAATTCACGGAGGTACAAGGGCGAGAAGTGCAGGACTAGGGTTACATGTCAGCGATGGGAGGCGCACGTGCTTCCATCCTAGCTTCGCTCCCTGCGACCGCGTTAGCTTGAGACGAATTGAATCAAGACCGTCATTTGCGTCATTCACGAGTCCGTAAGGGCGGTAGCAACGAAAGCAAGTGCGGAGAATGCTTCGAAGGAAGCTTGGGAGTCTTATCGGCCGGGTGTGAGGTGGAAAACAGAGGCAATGCGGTGTATTTCTGGGCGAACTTCGAGGAAAGCTGGGGTGACTTGCGTCATTTCAGGAACTGAGTCCTGACGTACTGGTGGCAACGAAAACCAAACGAAAACTACGGAGAATGCGACGGAGAATGCCACGAGGAAAGTCACAGCCCAAGCAGGAGCATTTCAGACGACAGCATCGAGAATTCGGCGGCCGGGTGGAAGGCGGAGGACGAGGGAGGACAAGACAGTTGGTGGAAAAGAAGCGGAGCGGGCCGAATGGTCCGAAGGATCCACAACCAACACCGCCACACCTTTTGCTTCTTTCTCCCGCCACCACCAGCAGCTTTGAAGTTGGCGCCCAGGACCAAGCGAGGTACACGCAGAGCTACAATCCAGGACGCCGAACGAATCCGACTACTTACACTAACTGGACAAAAGAAATGTCACATGCTTGTTTCATGTATATCTCAACAATAAGAGCACATTTTTTGGTCAATCCAAGCGTAGGACTATGGAGGAGGTTCTTACGGACACTTTGGCAATGGTGATTTGATCAAAATATATTGATTTACCATCATTCAGGAGTAAATACCAAACAGAGCGCATATCGGAATTTTAAAACGTGAGCTAGGATTTTTTTCAGGGAAGTCCGGCGCACCCATATTGTAGTCTGGGATGTTCTTTACCATCCTGCACTTTGAATTGTGCAAAAATATACACGCGATAATGAGATATTCAGCTTGCAAAATGACCACTTTTTGCGATTTTGGCCCATTTTGGCTCAAAAACACTAAAAATGGCAAAAAGTTGCCATTTTGCGGGCTGAATATCTCATTACCGCTTGTATATTTTTGCCCATTTCAAATTGCAGAATGGTAGAGAACATCCTGGGCTACAGCATGGATGCTCCAGCTTCCCCCAAAAAACATCCTAGCCTGCGTTTGAAAATTCGGATTTCCAGTCTGTTTAGTATTTGCCCCCGAATGACGACAAATCAATATATTTTAATCAAACCACCATTACCAAATTGTCCGTAGGAACCTCCTCCACAATCCTACACTTGGATTGACCCAAAAATGTGCTCTCATTGTTGAGATATACATGAAACAAGCATGTGACATTTCTTTTGTCCAGTTAGTGTACCTCACGCTCTCCCCTCAACACCTCTGGACTTCGACTTTGTTTCCAATTTGTTTCCATTGCTTGTCCTTCAATATTGTCCTTTGCACTTTTTGGGGGTTTTTCAGCGACCATCCTTTTCCACCGCCTTGGCGCTGAGATTTGAGTTGGCACTGGTCTGCATTGGTCGAGGATTCGTTGCGTTGATCTTAGACAGGATTTGCGTAAGATCCACGTCGGATGCGTGGCACTACGACGTACATAGGAATCCTTTGCTCTAGTAATGATTCCTCGCCACTGGGAGCCTCTTCTGGGTCGCACTCTCGGGCACAAATCTCTTCACTCTCTACATAATTCGCGCTCTCTACGAACCCCGGTCTCAGACCTCGTTCATACTCAAAATCCACCGCATTGAAACTCCGAATTCGACGTTTCTGCCCCAATCCCCTTGAAATTCTCCCTCCGCGGCTCAGATCTCAAACCCCACGCTGCACGGCATCCACTCACGTTCTTCAATCATCTTTTGGGCACGCGTGTGTCAAGAACGAACCCCGTCAGTTCCGTCAACTGGAGCCCAGTGAGCTGCGATTCACTAGCAACTTACCATCCTTACGGCTCAGCTAGTAAAGCGTGGGCCATACTTGGGCCATACGAGGAATCAGTGTTCGCCCTAAAGGCCTTTATCGGAGGTCGGAAATTTCCAAAGGCCTTTCAAAGGGCAAAGGCTTTGGCCAAAGGGCACGGCAAAGACCTTTGATCAATTTCCTACGCGGTCCAACAGCGCCAGTTTTATTATGCAGAGCACGATTCTAAGCCCGAACTCGTCATTACATATCATGAAACTGACCAGGTCTACCCATAGCTTTTAGGGGAAGCCACCATAGTTATTATGACCGTCATAGAGAGCCGTCTACTTTTGATGTACTTTTTGATGCAGCCATTGCAGTAAATTTTGGAGTGGGCTGCATTCTGTTCATTCCCTGGTGAAAGAAATACCACAGTGGGTTCAAATCCAATGTCTGCGCCCTGCAAGTCAGGCAGGAGAAAAGCAAAATTGACTCATCAGAATGATGTGATGGCCAAATGCTTTGGCAAAGGCCAAAATTTCGAGCGAGATCCCAAAGGCCTTTGCAAAGGGCTCTCAAAGGCCTTTGGCTGGCAAAGACCTTTGCCCTTTGGGCGAACACTGCGAGGAATTCCAAGTGGCGCCAAGAGCGGCGCTGGCGACATAGTGGTACGGATCAATGAGGTGACGGTATCAGTGATGGCACAACACGGCCAAAGTTGAAACGGCGTTCGCCAATACAAGTTGAAAAAACTCTGCGTTCTTTTGTCCCGGGAAAATATCTCGCGATTTAGTTTCGGCGAACATTCGTTCAATTAGGCGGTGTCGCGGTGATTGAAATCGTCGGAATCGCATTTGTTCAAGATCAGGCCATTCTTGTGAACTGCCATGAATGTTTGCAATATACACTTTGTTTGGCAACAATCGTGATTCTTGGACTGACATTCAGGTGGCTCCCAAGGGTATAGAGATGAGAGATTCTTGGATACGGCTTTTGATTGAACTTAGGTGGAAATATTGTGTTGCCACATATGGAGGTAAGTAGGAAGCAGATCTTGAGGTTTCTCACTTGTTAGGGGCTCTGAACTGCCTCTCCCAGCACTTTTCCCTGCTCCCATAAGTTTTAGAAAGAGAGAAAAAAATGGCCTCGGTCAGACTTAACTCCAACCTAACTCTTCATTCATTGATTCAGAGTGAACACCCTACTTTGCGATTTGGACGGTTATATATTCCACCGTTGTTCCACTACAAAATAAACCCGTTTTTCAGTTCTCCGTGTTGCACTCGACATAGTCCACAACATCGTCGAAGACTTCTTCGGAGAGGGCCGCCGACCCGGGGTACGCGAGCGTGGTGATGCTCACGGCGTTGGACGCGTCGCACATGTTCACTGTACTGATCGACGCAGACGTCAGGGTTGCCAAAACTTAAAAGCCCTTCGAACTACGCACTTGTAGAACGTGCACACCCAGCCGCAGGGGACCTGAACAGAGCTCATAGCGTTGATCTGACGGGCGGGCATTTGCGTGCACCCACCCGCGACGACGGGGACCGCGTCGCAGTCGCCGGAGTAGTTGTCATTGAGGCAGGCTAAAATGAAGGTCCATGGGGCAGGCTGGACCGGAGCAGGTAGGGGTCAGTCGGCTGGTAGGGTGCTTCACGATCGAGGTGCTTACCGGAGCGGCGGCACAGGGCCGTTGGTCAGCACGCCGTTGCCCTTGGGAGAGGTCGTGTTGACAGGGGACATGGTGTTTCCTAAAGACAGGGTAACAATTGACGCCACGACGAGAACGATCAAACGGGTATAGAGCATTGTGGAGGAAATCACTCGAGTACTAGGAGGATCAGTGGTTTGAGTGTGGATGAATTGGTCGTTTTCGCCCGGTATTTATACCGCCAACCATCCAGAAGGAATGGTCGTCGAAGTAAGTGCAGTGATCAGTCTATCGTAAATCTCCGTCAATGGTGGATATAACATAAGAGTCTGAAGACAGCTCGGATGCGGAACGGTCATTCGAGCTATCCAAAGTTCACATAGTGCGGTTAAACCCAACAAAGAAGGATCGCGATTGAGTTGCTTTAAGTGCCAGTGAGTCGATCATGCACGGGACTCTCGAATTCTCCCTTGCTGTCGGATTGTTCCTCTCGCACCAGTATCCAGCTCGCGCGTGAAGTTTGAGGTACGAAGGTGCCCGAGCACGCTTCCTCATCGGAAGGAGTGGTATTTTCGGTGTCAGAATAGTTACGGAGTGCACGTCTCGGAGAGACTGAACCCCCGGAGACAGCTTGAAGTTGAATTGCAAGTTAACACTTCCATTCTTAAGCTCTTCTCCGATCAGATCGTCAGTGAGCAGCAGTCAGCAGTCTCTTCCAGGTCGCGGTTTATTTTGGCGGGCAGGACGTCTTTGTTTTTGGTATGCGAGTGGGTTTCTTTGTTTTTTTTGTAACTCGCAGTTTCTCTTTGTTCATTTCCGTGGATCGTGTTTATTTTTTTGGTGTTCCTCGAGTTGTCCTCCTTCGTTTTCTGACGCTCTTCGCTGCTCTCTTCCGTTGAATGGGACTCGTCGAACCCACCAGTGCTCCATCCGTGTTGAACTGGAACCAACTCGAACATAACAATAGTGACTCCACCTCCCTTCCAAATTAGCTGCTGGTAGTATTCCGCAAGGTTTACTGCAACTTTCAAAAAAAACTCCATACACCGCGTTCATTCGAGCCGTCGCTCACTGTCTCGTTGCGATGCCGTGAGGACGGAAGTACAGCTGATTTGGACCCTTCCTGCAGCACGAGCGCTCATCCTCTTCCTTCCCTACCTCCACCACCCACAAACGTCTATGGACGCCGACACTTACTCGGACGACGAATACATCCCAAACCGGTCTCCAGAAGAGCCAATTTACACATCGTAAGGCCTTTCGCAATCTGCACGGTGCCTCGTGGCTTACGCCCTCACTCCAGGTTTGGCGGCGGTATGTTTACTGGCTCGCAGTACCTCACCATCAGTGGAGGGACGTTCAACAACACCACGAATAATTTTCATCCGGCGCCGGCCGAACCTCCAAGTGGATTCTATTGCAATTGTCTTTCACTATGACTGCTGAATATTGAGTAGATTTTCGGACGATTCCGATGGGGGATATCGACCTTCAACAGGAGGTAATGGTGAACAGAAAATCGGGTGTTATCGACCGCCGACTCGGATATGAACGACGCTGTGTTCGGCGGGTGTACTATGCCAAGATTGATGGTCGAAATATGGACTTGACCGTCGCCATTTACGAAGGTGATGGTGCCAAGGAAGTCCGTCAATTCTATTCCATTTTGTATCGTGTTTGACCTCAATGTTGCAGGCATGGCAGCAACACGTCAAGATGTACATGTCCCTTCGGTCAGTGCCAGTCCGTTTCTCTTCCGTGTCATTTTTAATTCAATTCCCAGTCACCCGAACATCGTCCAAATGTATGGGATCACTAGGTCCGGTGCCATGTATGCAACAATATTCCACGGCGGTGCGACTCTGTGTGCAGTCATTGTCCCAGAGGTTCACAGAGGATCTAGACTTAATACCAATCCGACAATTCGTGGCCTCAGCATCACCCATTATGACCGTTTACATCTATGCATGTTATGTATGTATATCCATCTCCTTTTCTACAGCTGGTATTGATCCCTTTCCCTTCTGCGAGGTGGGAGAGTGGAGGGTAACTGAATTAAACCGTACTTTGGGCTTCAACGTCACTAACTCGGTCATACGGTCTTAGTTGGCTCGCGATTATTTGGAAAAGTCGCCGTACTTCTCCAACAGCAGGGATATGGATTTGGAGATCGACTCCACGTTGTGGATACGCCGCTCGAATGGCCGGCTCTGTGCAGACTTCGACCTTCAGTCGGATAGCATCGATGAGGGCTATGCCACTTTTTATGATTCTTACCTCAGGGGAGATTACACCCCTGTCAATCCTTCTCTGGATCCAACAAGCCAAGAGGCCGCGGCAATTCATTCTCTTACGCTTGAGGAATATCACCATATATGCTCGTACACTCTACGCCAATTTCGATCTGGCTCCTTTTCCAGCTCTGCAACGATTTTTTCCGGAGCTGTCTTCCTCTGTCCCCAAAATGGTCGGCCTCAGGAGGGTGCCGAAATTGCGTCCATCTCCCTAGGGGCAAAAGTTTTTTCTTGGAATTCGCGCCTTGGGGAAGAAAGGTTGGATGGAGTGCTCACGGAGAATGATTGGACCCGGTATCATTTTGTTTGTTGGTACTGGCTAATCGTCTCATGTCAATGTCGTAGATTCAACGCCAAGGATGTGTCCAAGCACGGACTCACATGTGTTGTGTCCTTTGATACATTACACGCCGCCTGGCTTGCACAAGCAAATCACATCTTCAGTTGTCTTCAAATCACATCCAGTTTCGAGGATTATAGTATGCCCTGTGTTTACCATTGAAATTATATGTTCAATCCCGTTTCAAACAGTTGCCGTGCACCGGGTCAAGTTCCAAATCACAATCGGGACCACGAGGGAGGACACTCCACCCGGCTATCTCTTTCTCTGTCCGACGACCGATTTTCAACCTGAACCGTCGTCCTTCCGGTGGCCTGACTGCCCGGCCTATTGGTCTCTCGACCCCTCAGGTCTTGACCGTCTCAGTACGGAGGAGGTGACACAGCTCGGGTTCCCCTCTTTTCAACTCACCACACAAGTCTACGGATATTCTTGGGATACCAGTGTCTACGCTGGCCTCCGTCAATTCCATCAAGTTAAAGGCTTCGATCCGGAGAGCCAGAATGTCGCACGCCATCTCGGACAGCCGCTTTATGAACTATCTCGGGAGATAAATTCTCGTTTTTCCCACGGTGAGTTGCCCATCGTAGCGAAAAGTTTCATTGCATCTGATCTCTGCTATCTGCAGTGGAGGAAGATTGGTCGGACGATGGCACCGATGAAGGAGATACAGACGAAGAGTGGGAGGACGCGCAGAGCTCGGTAGAAGTGGAGCAGGATGGTACGAAATACGATTCCGCCTGTCGACAATACTGATAATCAGGTAGGCGATAAATCAACGGAGGACTCTGATGCAAACGAGGATGAGGGACTGCTCAATTTTAGCACTAAGCCGCGCGAGCAAAACAGTAAGTTGAACGCAGGAGAAGTGTGTCTGTTCATGCACTTACAATGTCAATCTCAGCGGCTCACAGTCTGGAGCAGGACCCAAATCCAGCGGAGTCTCGTGTCCTTAGGACCGGTATCGGCTTCGTTCATCGCATTATCGGGGGCTTACAACGAGGTTTAGTCACCGAAAGCGAGGATCTCGATACCGATCCCATTTCACCGTTCCTTATTTGAATTCCCTAGTGGTCACAACTGGATTTGAACATCTGTGTTGTGTTAGATTATTATTTTCCAAGCCCCATGTTAAGATATTGCGGTTTTAAAACACGTTCGAGGTTCCCTGTATGTCAGCGACGACCCTGGGTCAACCTGATGGCGGCTTCTGGTACAGATCCCGACTAGGACTTTAAACCCCTGTCCGTGTCCCCTCAACAGTCGTACAGCGTATACGACCTGTCGGCAATTCTAGACCCCGAGATGTGTGGATACCGTCCACCAGGTGTCGGGGTATGCACGAGTCTAGACCCCGAGATGCGTGAAGAGCTGTTCACCGTAAAAATGAGAAGTTACCCCCCGGAGTACGAGGAAGTCGTCCTAAGTAGTGCGGGGTGTGGGTAGAATTAGACCCCGGTGTGATGCGGACTGCGGTTCTGCGAACTGCCTGACATGGGGTGGGTATAGTCAAGTAGTGTTTTACAGAATTTTAATTCATCCTCTAGGAGGAAATTGCTCTGTCGCGAAGCTGCGTAGTTATAGGTACGCTAATGCGCGACATATAGTTTGTGGTGTGTGTGTGTACAGTTCTGTCCGTTTGGATTGAACGCTTTGCCAGGTTCCTCGAAGATTTGGTTCTTTGTTGGGGGCTGGCCTTCCAAAGGTACCACAGATGGATAGTTTTCTACACTTGCTCGAAGGGTTCGCTCCGCAATGCGAACACTGTTCCGTTCCGGAGTACTCGGGTTATCTGTTATGCTTTATCCACCCGTCTTGAACGTATCGGACGGCAGGTCTCTTCAGTCCAGTGTAACACTATACGGACGGCTATAGCGATTCCCTTCATAGCCTGATTTCTCTGTTGGTGAACGCCTTGAAACGGAATCACTTCCGTTTCAAAGACTCGGGGGTGAAGTGTGCGAATTGAATGGGGGAAATGGTATGATTTTGTAGGATAGGCCTTCTGTATACAATTTGGTGGGTTCCTCGCAAGGATATGCGTTCGAACTCCGAAAAGGAACGGTTGCACAAAGCCAAGTTAGGCAACTGGCCGTTTGGTGGTGTGCCGTGTAATCTACTACCGCGCGCTTTCAACTCCGGATTGACTATGTTTCCTCCGTATCAATTTATCGAAACGGAGGTGAGACGGACAGGGTTTCTTGACAAGCCCTGGCCTTCTAGGTGACCTTGGTTTGTCCTACTATTGGGCGGCACGACCCGTAGCGGAGTGTATTTAATTTAATTCCCCACCCTGGTGTACTTCAGGGGGAGTAGCTCTAGGTTAGGGAGTGACACGGGTGATACCGCGGGTGTCACGGGGTCATACCGTACCCGTACCCGCGAAACCCGTCACCCGCACCCGTCACCGCAAAATAACCGCCAGAATAACCGCGGGTTTTACAGCCAAGGACGGAACCGAAGGCGCGGTCGAAAATTTCTTGTTTTGGGATGTTTTCAAAGAATTGTTAATAGCTCAACCAGTTCTGCACCGATTTGGATGAAACCTAGGTAGTTCTGTCGGGCTAATTCATGCGCAATTGGTGGCAGAGAACGATTCAGGAAAATATTATATATTAGGTAATCTGTGCTTTTGGACCATTTTCGTACCAAATACCATCTTGCATGTCCAGGACATGTCCCAATGACCTAATATTTTGGGATGGACAACATATATACCTAAAGGAACATGTGATAGAGCTGGAATTGCGGATATGTCAGGTACAGTCCTTGTAGCTCCATTGGATACATTCGGCACTTTTGGCATTCAGAAATATTGCAAGTATCGCATTTATATCGAGATTTTATACAATTCCAGCTCTATCACATGTTCTTTTAGGTATATATGTTGTCCATCCCAAAATATCAGGTCATTGGGACATGTCCTGGACATGCAAGATGGTATTTGGTACGAAAATGGTCCAAAAGCACAGATTACCTAATATATAATATTTTCCTGAATCGTTTTCTGCCACCAATTGCGCATGAATTAGCCCGACAGAACTACCTAGGTTTCATCCAAATCGGTGAAGAACTGGCTGAGCTATTAACAATTCTTTAAAAACATCCCAAAACAAGAAATTTTCGACCGCGCCTTCAGTTCTGTCCTTGGCTGTAATAAGGGCCGGAGCATCGGGAATTGAACTCAAAGCAATGGAGTTTGAGTAAAGATAAAGAGATGGCTTCTATCCACATAGACTAAAGGAGCTTTCTGAAGTTTCCTGCATTGATAGAGCTCATAGTGAGCCAAATTAAATGCAATCAGAAAAGTCTGATTGAATAAAAAGGCTTGCTAGGGGACCTTCAGAGTGTTCTTTCACTTTTCAATACTGCTATGGTAACTCTCCTTCCTGTTATTTCCTTTCAAATCCGTAAGATAGTGAGTTCAAGTCCCACTTAGTGCACTTTTTGGAGTTACGGGTTTTACGGGTACGGTTATTCTGCGGGTTGCGGTACTCGCGGTATTGAAAAAATCTAACACCGCACCCGCACCCGCGGCACCCGTACCCGTAATACCGCGGGTTTACCCGTACCCGTGTCATACCCTACTCTAGGTATATGCAGTGGGAGGTAATAAGATGATCATTCCATATCATACAGCTGGCTTTTATACCATACTCTGTCCGATCTCGCGCGTGTACTTATACCTTTAATTGGAAACGGACGTTCCTCCTTTTCAGTTCTGACTCGCCTCTGTGATCGCCCACACGTTCCTGATCCTGAAGGGGTTAAAAATTGACTCGGAGCAGCATCGTGTCGCCTCCGTTTCCCGTTTCAGTCGCCCCGTTTCCCAAGGAACCCCCTTCGTTCTGCGTGTAGTCACTCCGTTTCCCATACCGCAACCACTCCGTCTCCGTTTGCTCCCCCGTTTCCTTTGCACCGGCCAGATGGCGCAACGGTAGCGTGCACGAGATCTCGTATACGCTGACCAATGTATGCTTGCGGTCTTCATTTGATTCAAAGTCTGGCCATGATACACCATCGAGAAAATTTTGTCTCCGTTTCATTTTTGAGTGAGTGCACATTGAATTTTGAGTGAACACGCATTGAACGGCCTGGTAGCGTCATGCGAGAATTAATATTCCTGGTGGTTCGATCGGAGTTTGGCTTTTCTTTGAATCCCTTTGCACCGTATTGATTCGGAGTCTGGCAGCACAGTGTTGCATCGGCCCCTTGTTCTGTTTCGCTGTGTTTAGAGCACATCACAAAGTGACAGCTCACACTGGAGGGAATGAGAGTCGAAGGGGTCTAAAACGAGAACACAAGCCAGTATCAAGCCAAAGTGGGCCTGAGATTAGACGAGGTAGAATCTACTGTACAGGAGATTCTACTACTGATTATATAGTAAATAAATATACTTGACAATTGTGGTTTCCTAGTAACTAATCACTACGCAGGGTTAATGCGACAGTTTGTTCGGTGTAGAGGGGGTTTCGATGCTGATCGAAACCTCATGGTTTGAATAACTTTGATTGGAATTTGAAAAGCATTGCCTTCCGTGCCGTGCTGATCCGAGTATGCCGAGTCGTGATCCGAGCGTGATCATGACACTGTACGGCTTTGCTCGGCCTCCGAAACGAACTCTGAAGAGAAATTTGAGCCTGTATATGGTTGAATTACATCCATGGACCAATGCAATTTAGAACCCCGTGAAATTATTAGCACTTACGGTGTTAAACGGCGCCGTCCGCACACTGCGTTTCCATGGTCGGCACAGGTTGTCACACGCCGTTCGACGTCGGCAACGTGTGCCGACGGGGCGGCTTAACGCGGCCTACGTCTCTCGGCAGTGTGGGGAGCATTGCTCGCCAGCGGATATTTGCTCACAGTCTGACCTTGAGAAAGATCGATGGGATGCGATATTGCCCGCACGGACCCTTAGGTCAACGCTCACCCGATAAAAAGGGGGTGGCACTACCCGGCCTGGAGAGCGGTCGCCTTTTCACAGTGCCAACGGCGAGAGTCCTTGCCGCTTTGTCGATTCTTACTTTACCTTATAGCTGGGGTAAATCATGCCGGGGCAGAGCTGAAAAAATCTATGCAAGAAGGTTGGCCTTGATGATGCCCGAAGCGAATAATTGATTGCCGGGCACAGCCTCGTTAGGCTTCCTGCCACCATGCATGAAACTTGAAGCTCGACCAAGAGCTCGAATGGCGGCTACTCCCTCCTCGCGCTCGTATTCACCCTCCTCACCTACTTCCACACCCTCAAGAACACGCACATCCTCCTCGTCGCCATCCCCTCCGAGCTCACCCGGGCCCTCAGCACACTCGCCACCACCTTTGCTTTGTTCGTCAGTGAAATCGGGTACCTGGGCCTACTGCTGAACAACCGCCCCTTCCTCGCGGTCTACACTGCCTTTAGCCTGCTCGTCGTCCCGGGGCACATAACCTACAAGCGCCGCACCCTCAACCTCGAGGCCAAGGTCAACCAGCAGTGGTCCCAGGAGCTCGGCGCCGCCGGCCGCCTCACCATCCAATCCGTATTGGGGTTCTGTGGGTACTTTAGCCCGTTCGTGGAGGCGACGGTCAGCGCGACGTGTTATTCGCGGAGTATACTGCCGGGGTGCAAGCAGCAGTTTTTGGAGTTTCAGGTGAAGGCGTTGACGAGGTGGTATATCGTTAGTTTTGGGTTGGTGCCGGTGCATATTGGTGCGTGCTCCCTTCCAACTTCGTCTCTCTCTTTTAACCTAATTCAAATTTCGACGCTGCAGCAAAATGGCCGCCGGCCTCCTCTGCTCCAACCACGTCACCTACCGCTTCGGCAAGGGCATGATGCCCAAGGCCTACCGCCTCAGTCGCGAGGCGATGGCGGTTATTATGGAGCAGTGTGCGAGGTGCGTTGGGTTCTCTACTCTTTTTTTCTCTCTTTTCTCTTTATTTTGCTCTTGCGGCGGGGTGCGATTTGTTTTTGCGGGGCCGCGGCTCCATTCTACTACGGCGTTCTCACCCTTCCTTCCTTTGTCGCGTTTCGTGTTTGTCTTATCGTCCAGTCTCCCTTTCTTCTTACCCTTGCCAATATTGTCTTTGTTCGGAGATGCGGCGCGCTTTTTGTTCCCGTCTTAATCCTTGTTCTATCTACCCTGAAAATTATACTAATTCAATGCGCAGCCAACTAGCAGACCAATACGGCGCGGACGCCGCCGCGCATATAATCGCCAACAACTCTGGTAACACCGGTCCGCGCGCGCAAACGCATACGCGGGGGAGTGGGTTGAGTGGGATGGGGAGTGGGAGCGGTGGGGGTGGGGGGTAGTGAGTGTTCCTTTCTCATTCCCTTCCCTTCCTTCGTTTTCGTTTCCTTTTTTGCATCGTTCCCTCCTTTCCCTTTTTTGCATCATCCCTTCCTTCTTTCTACCACCACATTTTCTGTGCGGCACGGCGTCCCTCGGGGAGATCTGGCTCGGCTCTGGGCTCGACTCAGGGGGCGCGGCATATCTACCCGATCCAGTCTCCAGTTCCTCGCCCGGTGCCGGTGCCTTGGAGCCGTGTACCTCGTCCTATCACCTATTATTCCTCCTTCCTTCAATTCTACTCGGTTGCGCGGCGGGGGTAGGGAGTGGGAGTGGGAGTGGGGGTTTTGTCCCCTTCTTCCTTTCTTCGTTTGTTTTTCTCTTTGCATTCTTCCCTTCGTATCATTCCTCCGAAGAATACTCGGAAATCATTTAATACTTCCTCGTATTCTTACTTGATCCTCCTTTCTATCGCTGCGTTCCCTCGCCGAAAGGGAACGATGTTGCCTCGCCGAAAGGGAACAACGTTCCCTCGATCTTGCTCGGCACTGCGGTCGAGGCATATGTCCGCCGCGCCTTTGAGCCGGGGAATGCAACGTATATTCTTCCCTCCTTCGTATCATTCCCTCCTTCCTCCTTCGTATTATTCCTTTATTCACCGCATTCCCTACTAACCCAACTCCCAGCGCCCAAATGCCACCAAACCACTTCTCCCCCGGCGCCACCCCCGCCGCCTCCGCATCGGATCTCAACCTCGCCGGCCCGTGGCCGCACCAGGACGAGGATGGGGACGAAGAGGGGGACGGGTATTCATATCGGTACGGTGGGGTCGAGGAGGGTGACGAGGGAGGGGCTGGGGGGCAGCATGCGAAGTACGAGTCGTTGGATATCGGGGCGGCGAGGTTCTGAGTTTTCTTTTTTTTTTTTTGCGTTTGCGTTCTTTTGCTCATCGGGAGTTGTGGTTTTCGAAAAGCCGAGGAGGGCACGGAGCACGGAGCACGGAGCACGGGGAGATAGAGCTCAGACATTCATTGCTTTCGTTTTTCTTTACTTACATGTAGTTACATCGCATTCGCATCGCACCATAGTTTGTCGTATCGCATCACATCGTATGTACCTAGCAGACCCTCCTTGTAGGCGCAGGAGGTATTATATCCCTTATACCCCATGCGTTCCTGGTTCGCTCGCGACTTTGTGTTCTGTTTTGGTTCTGAGTTCCCAGGGAGATGGAAGGGAGCGGAATGAGGAAACACCTTCCTTTAAATTTTCGTCCGATTCGCGTTTGTTTCAGACAAACGCAGCCGACTCCTCGAGGGGGCACGAATATTTGAGGGCGGGTGCATATGACCCAACTTCCAGATATATCTCGGCTTTTTGAGGCCCAATTGTTGCGATTTCCTTGTCCGACATGTGACCTCTCGAGGCCCAAAATCGACGACCCGCCTCCGTAATTTGGCTTTTACTTTTGTCCCAGCAAATCATTGACATCTTGCAGCGGTATCTACATCACGAGTTTTAACCACGGGAAGCACAAGGAATTGGCGGGCCTCTGCAGTTGTACTTGGCGTGGCGCAAAATCTTTCTAGCCTCCACGTAACGACTCATGTCCGGAAGTCGCTTTTCAAGACCTAGTGGCTTCTTGAGGTCGAATTTACTGATTGTTCCGGACAGACCTTGCCGGGGGCTTCCCGGGGCCTCATCCTACGCTCTCGAATCGTCGGCAATGATGCTTCCGCGACACTTATTCGCGGATACTTATTCGCGCGCCCCTCGTCTGCGAGTTCGAATTCGTTCATCAATCTGCAAGCGCGACATCGAAACTTGGCACTCGACGTTTCTGGCTTCAATCCCACATTACATACCTTCAAGTGTGTGCTTAATGGCAGCGGGCGGCGTGCCACTCGACTTCGACAGTTCGACTCGAATTCCTGCCACTTCGTTTTCCGAACCCACTGTGTCTCATCTCCCGGAAGCTCTGCCCTCCAGGATCATTTATCAAGATCCCAAACTCTGTCTTGCCTGCGAAATCCTCCTTCTCACCCTTAGGATTTTCGCCTTGAAACACATCTACACCGAGCGTCCAGCAGCCAGCTCGCGGAAATCAATCTTCACCCTCGGTCTCCGCCACCATTGTTCTCCTTCAATCGGAATCCAGAGCTGAGCCCGGATGAGTATACAGCCGTGGTACCAGTCCTTGTATCTGGATGCGACTCTTTAAGTTCATTCCCCAACAAGGGGGAATCAACATTAAAATTTTACATATACAGTCATAAAGTTTTTTTATCGAGAATCCTGACCCTCCCCCCCCCCCCCCCCCTCCCCCTTAATGAGGCAAATCATTCCCACGACCCCACGGCAATCAAGATACGTAATCATCCGCCGCACGGCGTTTCCGAGCTCGCTCTTCACCATTACGTTCCAATGCGAAAGCCCTGCCATTGATTTTCCACTGTATCTCTGAGCTTCCAAAACTACATCTCTGGGTTCACAGCACAACTCTACGGCACACTGGACTGATAGTATTTACCGGGCCCTCGGAACACCGCCAATTTACCTTTGCTTCCTGGTCCTACGGGTGGCGTTGCACGCGTCACAGTTCCAGCTCTTGGGCAGAAATTCATCAACGCCCATGCAAATCCGGTGGAACTGGGAAACGGTAAGACAGGTAAAACAGCAAAGAAAGAAATATGGCATACCCAGCGTGTTTCGCAGTCGGGTTTAGCGCAAGTCAGAGTTATTTCAGCGTTATCCCTATCTTCTTCTTTGACTTTTTCTCCGCACGCGTCGCATGTGGCGTCATCTTGCTCCCTTTTTCTCCGCCGAAGTCGCTGTGCTGGTTCCTGTGGTGCATCCGCCGTCTGTGCTGCTGCTGGAGTGACGGGTGCATGCTGGGGCAACGAAATCGAATCTGGTGGCTCGATGGGAGAGGGAAGCGACACCTCAATGTCCGGGTCAACGGTGCTTCCGGCTCTCGGCGTGTCGGAAGCAATATGTGTGGACGGTGCATCCTCTGCATCTGAACCCGACTCGGAGGAAATCACTCGCCGTTTGTTTGACAATTTCTGGCAGAATTTGACGAGGGGCCCGGTTAATCCCTCGTCAGTGCTCGAGTCCCCCTCTGAGTCCGCGTTTTCCGACGCCGAATTACCCGGGCGTTGCTCCAGATGTTGATTGCTGGAGCTACTGTCGGAAGAATCACCGGCATCGGCGCGTTGTTCGGGCTCGCTGGACAAAGGTGAGCTAGGAAAGGAACGGAGAAATATCTCAATGTACCGCAGGGCAAGATGGCTGCTATGCGCCGAGGAGATTTTCATTGGTTTGCGGGCCTTGCGCGACTTTTTTGGTTTCGCCGGCTGTTGAATGTTTTTCCAGATAATCTCGAGCGCTGATCGTTCCTCTGCAGATATTGTTACGTCCATTGGCCACATCGCTGGGTTGTCGAGTCTGTGGAAGGTTCGGAAGTGAATGGGAAGGTTGTACTTCCAGGGCGCCGGTTTCTTGGGGCCGCAGGTGGTGCAAATGACAGGAACGTTAGAGCACGGTGAGGCAGTTTTACCACCGATCTTGGATTTGGCGGCGACAGCATATTGAAAATGCACCTCCCGCGCGCAGCTGGACCGCTCCCAATCAATGGCATAACTGGCACCAGAGCCCCGACCTTTGGTCAAGAAAAATGTGCAGGCGGGCGCCGGACGGTTGCAGAGCCCACAACGCTCATGTGCATCGTTCATGGTCTTATCAAAGAGCTGATGTGCAGCAACATGCTCGAGCATGCGTTGCCCCTTTGTGAAATCGAGGGGGACCCGGGGGCTGCAATCCTGACAGTAGGATTCCAAATCGTCGTCGGGATTCCGTGTGTCCTCATCGACCTCACATAAAAAGCAGGCCTGCCCTGTTCATCCGAGGTGAGTGGTTAAAATTACATCCCAGGTTATACACTCACCTGCCACGCGATACGGGAAGTACTTAGACTGCTTGACATTCGGAATACGGCGTGAAGCACGAGTTCGGGGGAGTATCTGCTCGCGCAATGTCGCCGCAAAGATGAGTAGTTCAGAACCAACAAAGAGGTAGGTCGGTTTCTCCCCGCGCGTAGTCAATGTCGGGTTCAATGGTTGAACCAGACATCCCGGGGTGCGCAGGCTGGGGCCGTCCATCTCGAGAGACCATCGCCAATCGTGGCGTTGGGTCGGATCATCATCAAGGTTAGCGCGAACAAGGCGCATAATCTGGAATGATACCTCGGCACTTGTGTCGACCAGCAAGGAAGTATTCAGCTCATCCAGCGACTGCGAACCAAGATACAAACCGTTGACACTGCCTATCGCCAGGAACAGTTGGTCTTCACAGCGGACAAGCGTCGCAACGGGGTTGTCGATGCGAAGACATGGAAGGCCGAGAACCGACACCTCCGACTCGACAATCCCCGCTGGCTGTGGGAAACAAGGAATAGAGGCAACACGGCGCGTTCGGTCTGTAGAAGAGCGCGGTCCCGCAATGTCCAGCATACGCAAACGCAGAGCTTTTGCCTTCGTAATTCGCTGCCCGCCAATGTGCATGTAAGCATCGAAACCTCCGCGTGGTTCCTCAACACCGAGAGCGTCTTCAAGATCCCCGTCACCAAGATATGATGGTTCTGGCTCCGGGGGCGCCTGCTCATCCACCGGCGGGAACTCATCCTCCAGGTTTTTGCAGCGGTACGGTTCGGCCTCGTCTTCGGCCTCCTCCACTGGCGGGAACTCGGGGTGACGCTCCTCGTCCTGCTCGGGCTCCCCGGGATCGACCATAAGCTTGCCCCGCGGTGCTAGGATATTGATCCTGGGATCTTTGGCACGGTTTTCGAAACGCTGTGCTGAGCCCTGAATAATGCCCTCCGTGATTTGACGCCCTTTCTTCCAGCAGGTGAGCAAATTGACACGGGAAACGGCCAGATCCCCGGTGCACGACGCCGGGTTGATATGATCAACCTTCGAGTCGAAGTCCCCCGTGGTCGTGATGGCGGGCAACTTGATTCGACGAGGAGTCCGATCCCATTCAGGATGCTCTGAGAGGATGACCTGAACCTCGGTGGTGTGTGTCCCACGGCTGGCAAGTTGTAGGAGATCCACATTCGCGTCGGTCCCAATTGCCGTCCGAATCAAACCGAAGAATACTTCCAAACGGTCGGTGCCCAGTAGGATGATCCAGAACTTTCCTTCGGGTATGTCGACTTTGGTTTTAGCAACGCAGAAGAAAACGTTCTTGATCATGATCATCAAGTTAACGAAGGTCTGGCTCGGCATGAAGCGCGTGCGAGCGTCGTTGTAGAGATACAGATCCAGCAGTAAGTGGGCCGCGGTGCTTAGATGAGTGAGCTGCGTGCTGAGATCCATGTCGAGGCAGGCGTAGGGCACAACAATGTTGTACGCAAGTTTGCCAAAAATGCGCAAGGCATCGCGGGCGGCAACAAATGAGGGCGTGGAATCGGCGGGAGCAGGAGGAAGGGACCAGACCGCTTTGAGGACGGAAAAGGCAAGTCCAACGTCCTGTTTGTCGTTCGGGTTCAGGTAAGCGTTGATTTTGCTGCTGGATATTCCATCGGCAAGCAGATGCTCGCGGAGTATGGGGACGGTGATGAGAAACCCCAGGACCTCGAAGCCGGCATCGCGCATGGTAAGACTACGCAAGCACTTGATGGCGTGCTTGAAATCTTTGTCGCAGGTAACGTCGTCATCGCCGACCAAATAATTCATGAATTCGAGGCCCTGAAGGTGTTGGAAAATTCGGGAGGAGGGAGAGAGGGGCCGCTTCATGTATTCCCTCGCAAATGCTGTCCCCCGCCGTGATTCGCCGTCAGAAGCAACACAGATGAGGCGAAATTTCGTATTCCCGCGGTCAGATTTATTGTTGATGGCAGTCACCAGTGGCCGCAGGATCTTTTTCGCATGTTCACGACCACTCTCGTGTTTGCAGTCGGCAGAGAACAGGATCGGCCGGGCCGAATATTCACGCGGATTGGCACTTAGGGCACCGAACGCGGCCACCGTTGCCTGGCGAATATATAAGTCTGAGTTGAATCAGGAATAAATCGAACTTACCTCTCGTCCCAGATGCGCATCACCATTTTTTAAACCATCGCACAGGACTTCAAGGTCGTCCTCCGAATTCAGCTCCAGAGGAACTTTGTGTCCGTGCTGGCGGCAAACACCGACTACTTTATTCGTGCGGTCGTCGTACCTAACTCTCTTCTCTGTTGCAATCTCGTCCAGCATGAGCACCTGATGTACAACTCGTACCTCCGACACTGCCTGTGTTTTCATGTTCGAAAACTCAGGCGTAGCATCTAGGCACGAGTCTATGTTGGTCTCGATCTCTGCAACTGTAGGCATTCCGGCTGATGGCAGCAGCGGACGAATGACAGTATGACGGCGAAGTGTGGTAACGCTGGGAAGACCCAGTGCACGGTGAGCTATTTCGGCCACACGTGCCCCGCCGAGCCGCAAAAATAATAGCCCAAGGGATCTGCTTGCCGCATCATGTCCAGCGTGAAGCGTATTAGCGTTGGCACGGAGACAGAGCTGCAGGAGCCCACGCACGCCGGCCTGGTTAGCCAGTCCGGCTTGAAGGATATTGCCGATGCGCGCCATTTTACCGGATGCGATGGCCATTGTAAGTTCCTTGTAGTCGTCGATTGTCGTCATTTTACGCCCAATTTTGCTAGTGTCGTTCAGCTTTATGAGTCGCGCACCCCGTGCTTGCTCGGCGCGTCGGTGAGCGATTTCGATTAACCCAGAGACCGGTTGAAAGAGGAGGGGGGAGTTTTCGTGGACACCATGCTCAACTCGCGATAAGAGACGCGCAAGACGCGGCTCAGCGCTCAGTAAATCACGGCATTTTTTGCACTCTGTCTCCCCGTCCAGAAGCCGCATGCGGCAATTCTTGTCTCGGACGAAGAAATCATGGCCAATGGACTGATATCCCCACGAAGGCTCTCCGGTGGTATGGGTTCCAAATGGGTACCACCCATGAGCGGTTTTCCCCGGAGGAAAATCGATTTTCAGGCCGTTACACGGCGGTCGGATTATGACAGCGGGTGGGACGGGGAATCTAGGAAAGGGCAGATCAGTACGTGCCGCAGAGAACCAAAAGAAAAACACTTACTCCATATCTATTGCTTGTTCCAGGACACGAATTGGATCCAAGATGCTCTTCAGCGGGAACCCAATCTGCAAGAAGTAGTCGAAGAAGTTGCAAAAACCATCCAGTCCTTTGGAGCCCCGATTCAAGAGATGTCGTATGTCGTCAGGGTCAAAATTGCGTGCAGAGCCGGGAATGATGTCCGTGAGCGCGAGTAGGAGCTTCCCCGCCCATTCGAAATCTGCAGTGTCGAAGAATTCGGATGGATTGCTAGAGAAGATGGATAGTGGATGGTTCTCTGTCGCCCAGAGATTTGCCGCCGGAATCTGGACCATTTTTGCGCGGAGCTTGGCAAAAACATGTGCTTGCAGTGGCGGGTATTTCCCAGAAGACGGTGATGAGCGAAGAATCGTCCTCATTTCCAGCTCGTCCCCATTCAGCGGCAGTAAATCCTCTGTGTTTATCGGCGGGGGTGTAGCGACTCGCAGAGGGACAAGGGGAGCAGTTGTTTTCGGGGCAAACATGTCGGTGATTTTCCTGCCAGGACTCCGGCAATCCTTTGCATTTTTCTGATGTGATAGAAGATTCGGCAGTCCTCCGGTGCCGACTTTAATTGTCTTTCTGCAAACATCGCAGACCATGGTACTGTCCACAGTGAAAACCGGACCGCCGGCGGGCGGTGCCTTCCAGGGAACAAAGTCAGATGGTAGAGTGGGTTTGGAGTGCATACATACTGATTTCTTTTTCTTAGCCATACCACAGGACGCGACGGTCGAAGTAGAGGAGTGGATGGGGTGTCGACAGAGGCAAAATTTACGCGCCATCAAATTTGCACGGGATCGCGTGGATCTCCCAATCGGGATGTTGGCATCAAAATCTCCCTCCTGCGTGCCGTTTAGTGCGGTGAACGTCCCAAGAGACTCTAAAACACCGGAAGATTGAATTTGAGGTGTTCTGAGTGGTTTTTGAGCTTATTCAAAATGTATGTCAAAAGTTTTTTTATCGGACATCTGGACCCCCCCTCCCCCCCACCCTATATCCGGAATTTTATTGTTGATTCCCCCTTGTTCCCCAATCAACCGAATTCATTATCCGCCGCTCTTCTTCTCTTGGACTCGGACTTCTGCGTTGTTTTTGACTTGATTCTTCTTTGTTGAGGTTGTTTTATCCTGAAATATTCATGTGGACCAACAGCGCACACCTCCGAGGAACTGTTAATTCCCATCAAATCGTGTGGCCACTAGCGCGGGGCAGGGGTAAAGTGCCGCTTCACCGTTACAACTGCTGCAGATTGCCGCTGCGGGATTTTGATGTGCCGCTGCCGCTGCCAACATTGCCGCTGACGACTGCCGCTATCTGTCACACTACCGCAGCGTCACGTCAGCCTCTCACAAGGATTTGTTCGACATTGCCGCCAGAGAGCCGCTGCAGGATGTGGGTAGCTACCACTTGTGTAAAGTAGATTAATGGAATGGGTCAGTCTTCAACCGACATCAGTAGCAAATATGAACTCACCCCTGTTCAACACCAAATAATTATTTTACCTGGAAACTGCACGTCGTCTAATGCTATATACTCACGAATGCCGCAATAGTGGCTTGATTTCGGGCGATGTAGTAAGTTACACGACAACTAATTACGTGCGGTCGTCCAAAATATCACCGTTCAGGTTCAACGGTTCCCTGAGTGCGTGTTGAACCGCGAGGAGCTGAAGCAACACTGACAGGGGTACACGGCTAGCGGTGTTCCTATAATTACCTTACATGCAAATCTCAAGTGTACACAAAAGAAAAAGTGCCGCAGCGACGCGGCAGCGCGAAAGTGCCGCTTTACCGTTTCACAGAATACATTCAATCACCGCCGGTTGATGAAGGGAGGAAAAAATGGTAAGGGGTACTCTCACTATTTCCGAGGACTGTCAGCTCAATTTAGGTGCTTATATGGATTCTAAGACCCAGAATCGCGTAATTCTGAAGCCTCCTCCGCCTGCTGCGACATTTCCAAGGTTTCCTGTTGAAAAACTAGATTGTGAATAACTTGATGAAGAATCAGAACACCGAGCTTTCCTTTACCATAGTACCCGGGGGACAGTCGTAAAAATCAGTCTAAGCACAAATCCTCAGTGGCCACAAAAAAAACTGCTGCAGCGGCAGTGGGTACTTTGCCGCAGGGTGGCTGTGTTGCCACGCAGTGTAGGAGAACATGGGAGACGGCGAGAAGGAGGGTGCTCGGTGGCCAAGGACTCGGCGACAGAGTTAAACCAGCTTGGGCTGAATGTTGTTGAGATTTTCCGAGACGGCGATGACTTGGTGTGAGTTGTCGAGGAGCAGCCTGTCGTCGACGTTGAACATGAGGAAAGTTGAACCATGGTTGAACCGTGGTTTGATGGGTTCAACGGTGGATACTGGGGGATTGATTCCGGGAGAGGGATGAAGATGCACTGGATGCAGTTCGGAGTGCCTCGTAGCGCCGCATGAGTTCCACAGACAACTACCAGAAGTGCCGCAGGTGTGCTTGAGGTGTGCGGCACTTTGGTCACGGTGCCGCACGTCACGCAGCCAGACTGCCGCAGACAATTGCAAAAGTGCCGCAGGCAGCAAGCACGACTGCCGCTGCATGCAGCACAATTGCCGCTGCAAAGTGCCAAATCTGCCGCTGACAAGTGCCGCAGACTGCCGCTGTTGCATGTTTGCCGCTGTTTGTTTGCCGCAGACTGCCGCTGCATAGACTCGTAACCAGTCTGCGCTACGGCAAAAGAGAGGTTGAGGTTGTTTGCCGTAGGCAGACTGGTACTACTCGGGCTTGATCAGAGGGCTGTGCCCGGAGTTTGAAAGAATCTCCCCGAAGCTGGATTTGGCTCAATTTATTGGGTCTCTCCAAACTTTTTCAAAAATCGGTAATATAATCCCTTTAAACTTGAGTTCTGCCTCTTCAGAATATTATTTTATGGCCTAGAGGCCGAGCTGTGAAAAAGTTGATTTTGGCGGGGAATTGATGGCTCGACACAGCCACCTGATCGGCACCCTCGGCCCCTGCCAAAAATTCAAACTCCGGGCGCAGCCCTTTGGCGTGGCCCGAGTTGTACCAGTCTGCCTACGGCAAACAACTCATCACCTTCCTTTGCCGTAGCGCAGACTGGTAACGAGTCTAGCCGCTGCAAGTCAACTCAAGTCGTCCTCAACGACGCCAAGGGCCCTCAGGAGACCTCAAATTTATATCTCAACTCTCTATACATTGCCTAGGTATGTGCCTACGTACTAATTGAGCCCAGGAAGGCCTCTGAACATGGTGTTCAACATGTGCCGCTGGTTGAACTGCCGCTGAGTGCCGCAGACATTGCCGCTGCATGCGGCAATGGCACTGCTGCGGCAAAATCTCTTTGCCCACTAGCGCGTATGGAGCTTGTTCAAAAAAAAAAAAAATTGTATCCTTGAGGCCTTGAGCGTCGAACGAGAAGGCCTTGCACTCTAATCGCTCAGTGTGGCCACGCACCGGCTCCAAGGAATACTCCTTCGTTCAGCGTTTGAAAGCAACGGTGTACACACGCCGGACACTAGTGCCTAACGAAGCTCTCCGTGCCTGCAGACTTCCCTCCTCCTCGTTCGTGAAATGGTGCTGTGGGTGTTTATCCTGGATCACTGGGGATCTTTTTTGCGTCGACGTTTTGCACATTTGGGGGGCAAAATACAAACAAAACCGTTTCTGTAAAACATCTGTACGCGACATCCCACACAAAAAATAGAAAACTGACGATCCCGTCTATTACAAACCATTTTGTTTCGTTCTAAACGCCTCCGGGCATTACTCTTCGTTGGATGATCACCCCACCATACCAGCATCCTACGGACCGTGAGCTGAAAGATGGAATCGTTGTCGCCCTCAACACGGATTCCCAGCCTACGATGGCATTTCAGCTGAATAACCTTTCCACCACCCAAATAATCCCGGCGGCCGAACCCACCAGCCAAACCGCGGCGCAGGCCAGGCGAGGACCATCGGTGCGGCACCACCCCTTCGAAGTGGTATGACATACTGGTGGCCTCTGGTCTGTCCAATCCCCACTCCTATTTCTACAATTATCAATTTTCTCGACAGGTACCGCTTTGCCACGAACAATGCCGGACAACCTTTCTCCTACGAGCTGCATTACGACCGGATGGGGAGGCCAGTTCACTGTCAGGAGCTTCGATTTTTACCGAACTGCTGTTAATTGACTGAGGGCCTGTCGCCAGTTATATCAGGGCCACTACAACCAAGCTCAGGCCCAGCACGGAGACGCCGTCCCCCGGTTTATCTGGATCACTCGTTCGTGCATCGATGAAGGATTAAGCGGATCCCGGATCCTAAGTGACGTTCCGAGCATTCTGTGGCTCATGACCACGGCTCTTGGGGTCCTCCAGTGATCCTCAAGTTGGATATGCGGAGCGTTGGTCAGAGTTCGGATTATGTCGGGGGTAGGACCTGGTGCAATCGACCTTATTATAATTGTATCCATGTAGTCTTCAGGAAAGAACTTCATGCATACGTGCCTTCCAGCTGCGTCTTCCGGGGATCACTGATACAAGAGGTATCCATTCTACTAAATTCGTTGCGCGTGGTCATTAGAAAAGACAGGGTAATGCACGAATTTGCCCTCAGTCAAAGCCCTGGATTTCATTTCACTTCGTCTTGGTTGACTCGTGACGAGAGCACTCTCGAGACATACATTTTAATCGTTCGTGAAACGTGGGCACAGCGACATCTTGAAATGCGTGAACATTGTTTGATCAATGTTGACTTTTGTTTGATCAATGTTGACTTTTGAAAGCTTTACGCCGAACTGGCGAAGTCCAAAGTCCCTGGATCTTGGGTTGCATTGTGTAGTGTTGAATTTCGGCGAACAGGGGTTGAACAGGGGGTGGCAGTACGGTCATCAAATGCCGGTTATCGTTGGCTATCGGGAACTCCGAGTCGACTCTTTTGATCTCCTTCCGCCACCACGGAGCTACTCATTAGCCCAGGAAATTCACCGGGTTTCCCGAGGCCATCTTCTGGTAATACAGTGGTCCAGGGTTTGTGCCTCATACTGAATACTCTTGCATTGTGGTCCCGTTCAGATGTCACACTAAACAACTGGTTGCGAGTCGCGACAGTCCGACGGAAATCGCCAATGATTTATCTCTGGTTTTAGGATTGACTCACTACAGTCAATCTCCATGGACTACAAGGTCATCACATCTGGAACTGCTTCTGTACTATCGGCATCTATCACTGTCTATTTGGTCTTAATAGACTGGACTAGTCTTCCATAGACCGGATAGACACTGATAGACCCGGATAGACATCGGGTGTTTTCCTGATGCACTGCCCGCTTCCGGCATGATCGCGACCTCGGCAAGGAACTCGTCATGATTTTCCAATGATTTTCGTGATGCGAAAAACGCTGTGCCTGTCGCTTGTAGTCCTCTATCTCGCGCTCTATTAGCCTCTTGGGTGCATGCATCGTTGCCTGGAGATCCCCGAGCTTGTGGCTTCTGTGTGCTCCCACCTCCGAGGGTCTCGGCCATTGGAGGTCGCTTTCGAGGTCGCCCATCCGAAACGCGGTGACCTCGCTGCCTTGGCCAGGACCTCCACGGTTTTCTCAGGCCATGCACTCAGGTTGATTTGGGAGTCAGTGACTTTGAAAAACCTTCTTGGTTCTCTCCCTCCGGACTGTTTCAAGCTAATAACGACTGGAGAAGGCTACTCGATGAAATACACCATGGTAGCTGGCACAGTTCACCAGATATCCTTCGCCCACTGATTATATGTAGCAACTACTTCGCCCTTTGCAGAGCTCCGATTTTGAGCGCATCCGCATCTATGCTCCACGCGTCAAGCACCTCTTCTCTGACCCTAAGTCAGCCGATCTCTCGTCCGTTTTCCCGAGCGCTAGCCCCTGGCTCTCCCAGAACATGCTCCCAAACCTCCAGAGTCTTCATTGGTCGCATGACGAAGATGATTTCCAGTACATCCACTGCTTCCTCGCTCCTCAGCTCACCACAATTCGCATTCCTTACACATCCATCGCCGCCCTGACGTTGCTGCCTAGCCTTGCCCAGCGGTGTCCGCAGCTAACGAACGTACTCTTTTTCACTCGGGGCGCACAGGATTTGCGATCGCCAGCCGTCTCCGCCGTCTCGGCGTGCGTGCGCGGCTTGCACGGCATCGAGAGCCTGACCGTAGACATGCTCAATCACGCGGCGCTCAAACATCTGTCTCGCCTTTCCAGCCTCCGGGGTTTGAGGCTCGCTGAACTCGCCTCCATCTTGCCTCCCCACGATGATGAAGCATCATTCCCATCGCTTCAGACACTGTACTTCAGCTCCGAAATGGCATCCCCATCCCGTTTCCTCGAATGGGCCAACAAAATTCCGCTGGTGAAGTTTACCGCCGAATGCCCAGCATTTTCAACGGCGGACGAAGTACACCGTCTGTTTTCCGCCGCTGGAGATGGAATCACCCCTTCTTCCTTGACGGAATTCACATTCGACAACGAGTTCGGCTCATTCGACGACGCTTCCGACGGCGGCGATTATTTCATCCGCTCCTCGTCCCTCCGCCGCCTTTTCTGTTTCACCAATCTCACAGCTGTATCTGTTTTATCGGCCTTTGGGATCAACCTGGACGACGCCACCATCACCGATATGGCCCGTTCGTGGCGCCACATCGAGCGCCTCGAGTTCCAGTCCTACTATGGCACACCCGCCCCGCGCGCGACGCTCCAGTGCCTGGCAGCCTTCCCAAAATACTGTCCCCACCTGATCAAGCTGTCCCTCGCGTTCGATGCGACCATAATCCCGACTGCGCAGGGTGATCTCTCCCTCGAGAGCTTGAAAAGCCTGGATGTCGAGTCCTCCCCAATCGCGGCGGCCCGCCCCGTTGCCCGTTTCATCGCACGCATTTTCCCGAGCTTGACGGATATCACGACTCTCATTGATTTCTTGGATGAGGATCCCGAGTGGGAGGCGGACGTGGGACCGCAGGTTCTTCAGTATGACCAGCACTGGAAGGACGTGGCGGCCATTTGCACTCCAATCCAATGAAGGCGCAAGAGATCACAGTGTCCACCGCTATCCACGCTAGAACATCAATTTTATCGAAACGAATGTTTTGGTCCCATGAATCAATTCCAGAGTTCCAAAATCATTTACCTCTCATCCCAAAAGTTGGAACGATCTCGAATAAAGCCAAAGCAGTGCAAGAAAAAGTCTTCGAAGATCAGATTCTCTGAGCGGGACCTTGTGCTTAGCTTGGGTTTCGACTCCCTCAGGAGACGACAATTTGTACTGGTGCTGAATTTTTCGGAATGCAGGGCCGAAAACATCTCACGCTGTGCTTCTTCTCTCAGCTGCTGTTGGCCGCTGTGAAGTCGCCCTCTTGGTCTGAGCTTTTCTACCGCCTTTGCTAACTTGCACTCCTGAGTAGCTCCTGCCACAGTATTTTCTACAGGATGCACCGGGCCTCGTACCCTCGGTCATTTTCAAGGACCAAGGCTTTGAAGCTCGGTCTTCCACACCGGAAAGAATCTCTGTTCGCCGTAACAAAAATACGATCCCCATTCCAGCGGGCTGTCCGCAAGACCGATAGTACCATCTAACTGTGCAGCGGTGATTATGTCTGACACTTGACTGTTCGCTTCCAGCCTCTTGCAACTATATGAACTACACCCCAGAGCATGAGAACACGATTACTTGTCGCCTCCGAAACCAACACTCAGCTCGTGTGGCAGATCCCCACATCGCAGGCACAAGTATATAACCGATGGACAGACTCGTGAAACCCCTCCTCCCCCTTTCCAGTTACTTCTTCAGACAACGCTGCTCCCTTTACTCCTCTCCCTCGTCGTCTGTGTGGCTGCATCATTCACGTTCCCCACCAGACTCGTACTTCAATCACCTGGTGGCCTATTCCTCGAGAACCTTGCCGTGCGACCAAACGGCAAACTTCTCATCACCTCTCCGTAGTCCTCGACGCTCCACATGGTCGACCCCACCGGTCCGACCCCAACTTTCGACGAAGTTCATACCTTCCCGAACGTTACTGCTCTCCTCGGCATTGCCGAGGTCAAGCCCGACGTCTACGGGATCATTGCCCTTGTGCTCAATGACACGACAATTACTGCCATCCCCGGCACTGTCACCATCTGGCGCGTTGATTTGAGCTCAGGCGGCCCACCTATGGTCAACAAGGCTGCAGACGTCCCCGATGGCATGTTCCTTGACGGGCTCAGCGCCGTTCCAGGGGAGCCTGAGCTCGTCCTCGGCGCGGACACCGCTGCGGGACGAATATGGCAAATCAATCTGCGGACGGGTGTCGTGCGCATCGCAGCTCAAGATGATGCATTTGCGCCCGACGCACCCGCGCCTGCGTTCGGCATCAACGGCCTCCATGTACGCGGCGGTAATCTGTATTTCACCAACTCGCAGAAGAAGACGTTCTCGCGGTTTCCGATATCCCTGCGTGGCGGAAACGTCGCGCAAGCCGGGCCCATTGAGGTGCTCCGATCTGCGAATGGGACGGACCAATTCGACGACTTTGCGTTTGATTCAGCGGGGCGCGTGTGGGCGGCGACCCTTCCAGACACGCTCACGGTATTCTTTCCACCTGTGCGGGGAAATAGTATGCTCGGCCAACTCAATGCGCTGGGGAATCCCGTCGAGTTCAATCGTCCGACTTCGGCTATGTTTGGGCGGGGCGGAGTTGCTCAGCAGCATACCTTGTATGTGACAACACAGGCTGGACAGTTAATCGCCGTTGATACCACCGGTATCCGGGGATGAGAAGTACAGGGTAGGACGGTTGCGATACTTCGTAGTACAGAATCAAATATGAAACCCATGTTGCTCCAAAGAAACACGACGTACGGTGCCAGGTTTTGATACCGCACATACGTATCCTCGAATGTGACGATCTGCCAAGTTGAAATGTGTTTCAACACTCGATGAGAAGGGACTAACAATTATCCCGCTCTGGGCGTGGGCAGGGATGACTGTGAAGAATGCTAGGGCGGAGAGTAGGGTGAAGAGGGTCATCCTGGGGAAAGACAGTGGTTCGACTCGGCAAGTGGATACTTATAATTCCTTCGTGAGTAATTACTAATGACGGGGTCACCTGGGAGTGGGAGATCTCATAATACTCTGCCGCGCCGGCCAGACTCTCACGAACGGGAAGGAGTTCCATGCATTGATGCAAGCGGCCGAGATTGAACATCGGCACTCCGGCACCAACACGCGGCCATCAAATGCGAGATGACGTGCCGCAACACACGCATCAGAATTGGTGCCGCAAGTTCCGACGTTGAATTCACCCGTTTAAGTAGATCACGAAGCTACGGACGGTGCAACTGCTCGGTTGATTGCGATGCTCCCGGCCCCATCCTACGACAACGCGGTGTTGGAACATAGGGTAAGTAACTCTGAGGTATTGTGTCGGGCAGTGGGCCAGAAAAAATCCCGCTGCGGCCGTTCTCAATTTCATTATTCCCAGACCATCTTGGTTATCCACATATGTTTCGTCACCTCCTATGGCTACCTCCTTGACCTCTTCCAACTTGCGCCTATTCTGTTTTGGCATCTCGACGGACGGCAAGAAGGTAGCAAGCCAATACTTGACGCGCACGTTGTTGATGACAAGTTGCGAACATCCGAGTTAGTCCGTTCAATTTGCATTTGAACTTCTGTGGAAGGTATCCAATTAATGCAAAGAATCGTTTCTGGTCGGTTTCTGCCAACGGGTCCGTACTCAGTAATCAAGTCGCTTGAGCATGGTGGCTAGACAGACCTTTGTCTAAATGTACAACCTGAATAGAGATGTTCTGGTTTGGCTTTAAAACCCTGACTTTGGCTTGGCTTCCACTGGCTTTGACTTTCCACTTCGACAGATGGCCTCTCCCACTTTTTCCCCACGACGCCTGCTGAGGTTGCACTGGCTTGGGACTTGAGTATGCCTATATGGACTGCATGGTACCAGTGCGTCGAGAACAAGTCAAGATTAGGACTTTTCCAACGGTTTAGAAGATTTTGAACCGTGGGAAAGCCGAAAGCCGAAGAGATTGCAAATGATCGATGAAGTTGGGAATCTCTGGATGATACTTTCGGTTCGGTTTGCAAACGGTAAACAAACGGTTCACACGGTTGTTTTTTGCAAGGAGCAGCCAAAACAAAAACGGTTACCGCGGAGAATCAAGTCTGATTAAATATTACGATTAAACGACATGCTGCGAGACGGACTTGTATCTATCTGACATTTGCACCGCCTATGAATCGTGTGATCCAGCTACACTTTTGGTGACCGCCGCGACATAAGAATTATTGTTGGGGTAAAGTGTTCCCCGAGCTCTGCAAGATTTCATTGAAAGATTAACCGCAACATGTAGAAAGAATTGAGGTAAGACTCACAAATTTTCGAGGTCCAAAGACGGATGTCCCGGACTTTACGGAAATCTTTCTGCGGGATCTGTCGTTGCAGTAAGTCAGTTGCCTTGTAAACCATCAGATAACAGCACCTACTGAATGTCCTGCGCGTTTCCAAAGGCCACTCTCCTTCAGAGCTGCAAATCCGGACCTCTATACCGTCTGCAACGATAGATTCGAGTTCAACAAGGATGAGACGGTCTGTCGGAAGACCTGCGAGTTCGGCGACCTGCGGGTTGTCGAAGCCCAGTGTGAATGACTTAAGGACGTTTCTGTCGCGATTCCGGAGGCGCAAACACCAGGTAAGGGTCTCATAATCGATACCATCGCACCAGGAATTTAAACAAAGGGAGGTGAAATGGAGAAGGAGAGTGGGATCCTGGAGGCTGAATATGAGAGAGTCGAGGTGGGTGTATGTGTCAAGGTCGAGCGAGATGATTCCGGAGAAGTCCGGGAAAAGGTGTATCAGCTCGTAAAACTCTGCGCAAGTGGAGGCCAGCAATTCTATAGCTAGGTGCTCGAGAATGCAGGCTGATCGAATGCGAAATGAAGCCAGGGCCTGGAACTGTGGGCGGTGACGAAGTTCGAGGCGGCGGAGTCTGGGAAGCGTCAAGTAGTCGAGTACTGGGCGGTCGAGGACCTTTTCTCCACCTCGAATAATCAATGATTCGAGGTTTGCTGTAACTGGAAGCCCATCGGCGCTGTCGAACGGAGTATAATCGCTGGTCCAGTGTCCAGGTGCAAAAGTTGGGGTAAATCCGCCAACATGTCCCGTAGGGCGGCCACCGACATTTCCTGAAGCTGTAGTGTGTGCAAAGACACATAGGATCGGAGAAGGTTTCCGTTGGGGAATGTTGTGTATGGGAGTCGTATTTCGCGGAGGGTCGACGCATCCCGAAAAATGGTGACGGGATTCAGAGGACCCGAGCCATAACACGTCATCGCAAGGTCGCGAAGGACGGGGAAGTCGGAGCACATCGCGCAAAAGGTCTCGCAATAGGGTGTTTCATATATAGCTTTTCGACCCCAACTCGCGCCTCAACTTTTGCCTCAATTTTGGGCAAGTTGGGGCAGAAGTTGGGGCATGAAATCGGGGTTGAAGGTGGAATCGTGCACAAGACCACGACTTGCTACCCCGATTTCTACCCCAACTTCTGCCCCAACTCGGTGCCCCAACTTCGGCTAATCGGTGATTTGGGGCATCCATCAAGTCGCTTCGGTGCCTGATTCTGCCCCAACTCCGGAGTTGGGGCAGAATTTATCGGTTAGGTGTTTCACGATTGAGCTCCCAACTTCTGCCCCAACTCGAGGCAAATTGGGGCAGAATTGGGGCAGAAGTCGGGGCAGAAGTTGAGGTCAAAAAGTTATATATGAAACACCCTAATCGCCCTCACTGGCTCCAAGTTCGAGCCGACGAAGCTGCCCCGCATACGCGGGGATAACGGAGATCACTTCACGTGACAATTCAAATTTTAGCGTTTTCATGTTCTGGCAGTTCTACCTCGGCGAGTTTGGGTGTTTTGCGATGCCCCGCTGCGACCGAAAGCTCGGCTGTTGGGATATGGAGAGGTCCAGGGAAGATGGTGTAGCTATTTAGTGCGTGTACACCGGGATAATTCCTGGAACCGGTGTTCCTGAGCGGGACCGTGCCGTGTAATCCTACCTACCTACCTACCTACCTACCTTTCGAAATAGGCGCCCTATCAGGAATGTTCCGACGGCCGCGGCCGATCTTGAATTCCAAGTCAATGGAGCTCCACAGCTGTGAAAATCCTTACTATACATCCTTGCGGGCTGTAGCGTAGCAGGATGTCTGGGCTCGAAGTGAAGCCATGGCAAGGCAGCCGAGGCGGCCATCAAATTCCATAGTTTGCAGAAAAAGAAAGAAAAAATGATTTTACACCGAACTCGCTCGGAGTCCTTTTACCTTGAATCGGAACCAAATGTGGTCGTAAACAGTTTTTTTAGCTGAAAATTAGGTAGGCTATTGGGTACTTGCCAAGGACGAGGAGGTAAAAATGTCCTTTGGCAAATCTTGACGTGATTCTCTCCCGACTTGGCTGTGAAATACTCCCGGGGTCCTTACGGTGGTCGATTATACTTCCAATCGCTTCATTCATCATCCACATGCAGTCCCAAAAAAAAGAAAATTGACTCTGTCGAAGATGAACGCCGAACTCACAAGATCGATAACGGATCGGAGATGTGCACCACTCGCTATAAGGTGTCGCTGTGTTTTGAACTCGATAATTACTTACCCTCAGAATAGTCCATCTTTTGCGAAAATCGAATCTGTAGAGGTTCGTGCGTGTACGCTAAAAATTATACCGATGAGACCTGGCCGAACGGTAACCCCTTTCACGAGGAAATGAGTGTTGTCTATGACTCAACAGAGGTAGATGCCTATGATGGAATCGATAGGGCGTTCTTCCACATGCGGATTCGAAAAAAAAAAAAACCCCACCTCATCCCGAGTAGAACCGGCAGGACGTGCAATCCCACCGTTCCCGGTCTTCTAACAGAGGCGGACGCATGACACGGGCCAAGAGGTGTTGGTTCGTCCTCATCTGAACAAACGGAGCCACCGCAGACTGTCGATTCCGACTCCCAACCGCCTTCTACTACCATGAGCCTCGATTATTTCTCCCCTCGTAAATTTGCATCTGCCCCACACTGTGGATCTCTTGGTTCTGCTTTGCCTCTGGTGATTTTTACTTGCCAACGGCCTCCCCACTACGAATCCTCTACACCTACCGCTCCTCTCGCTGGCGCAGTTCCGAGCACAAAACAAATTAAGTGTGCGCTCGACAGAAACTCAAACAAAAGCAGATCCCTAAACGCCGGAGTCCGCTCTCTGCAGCTCAAACCCTACGCCGGACGGCATCCGACTTCGGACTTAAGGTCGCTATCCCGGAAGATGGTGCACCGATCTCTGACATATGACCTTCACCAGCAATATAATCGTCCACCTCCCACCGCCAACTTTCAACTCCATTTTACTCACTCAGAGGCGCCTAGCCGAAAAATCGTTGAAGTTATTTCCCCACTAGTGCAAGATGTGTGCTACACAAGATCAGAGCGCAAACTGTAATTAACCGGCCGCGGACCTTATAACCTCGGTGCTTGCTCTCTCCTCTCGCGACATGTTTGTTGCCTTGCCCAACCCGCCACCAATGTTGTTGCGCGATATTTTTGATACGGCGCAACTTCACCTAGTTCGTCCCGCCCCCATCCTACATATACCCCGGTCCCACTCAAACGGAAAGCAACTCCCTCATATAACTGTTCAAATGGCCTGCCCGCTGTGAATATTAAGTTCCTGCCGGTATTATTCCAACCCTCGCGCTCTCTGCCTGGCTCTGTCGATTCGCCTCGGTGCGCAAAACATAATCTGCTTCAATCTCCCTACCTACCATTTGGGCGTCTGCGACCCCCTGCATCTATGTTAAAACCATCTCGCAATGTCTCACGTCAGTATCCGTCGAGCCTCACCAAAGCAAACCCAAGATGCGGCCCTACAAAGCACAGAAACGCACACGTTGGGATTTTTCTTCCGCAGGGAGTGGTAAGTCGATCTCAGCGCGATTTTATCTTTGGAATCTGGAGATCACATCTTTCATTGTTTCGGCTTTCGGCCAAGTGCATCTCAGGTACCGGTCGGCAATATACTTTACTCTTTTGCGCATTCTATTTCAAGTCCCTCGATCGAGCGTCTGCTACTGCACCTCACTAGCATCTCTTCACTCTCCCACCTGTTCGCATTGACTCATATTCGAACCTCCGCATCGATGGAAACACCTCCGTGTGGCCCTACGAAGCACAGAAACGCAAAAGCAGATCCAAGCACCCTGTCCAACGCTGACAACGCGTTCATTCGAGCCGTTTGCTCACCGCCTTGTGGCGATGCCGTGAGGACCAAAGTCGAAGCTCAACAGCTGGTGTCTTATTTTAGCTGCTTATAAGCGCTCGAAGCTGTTCCCAGTGCTTACCCTCTCTTTACTCTCTACCACCATCACCCCTCGCCTGCATGAACACCGAGACCTATTCAGACGACGAGTGCGTCCCTCCCTCGAGCCAGGAAGAGCCCATATCCACGTCGTGAGGCCGTTCCGCGATCTGCGCTGCACGGTGCCTCGTGGCTTACGCCCCCCACTCCAGGTTTGGCGGCGGTATGTTTGCTGGCTCGCAGCACTTCACCATCGGCGGAGGCACGTTCAACAACAACAACAACACCACGAACCATTATCATCCGGCGCCGGTCGGACCTCCAGGTATGTAATGTAAGCTCCTGTCCTGATGATATTACAGCCAACGACAGTACCGAAGGCGCGCGCAATTTTTTTCCTCTTTGGGACATTTTCAAAGAATTGCCCATAACTCCGTCGATTCTCAACGGATTTGGATGAAACCTAGCTAGATTTGCTAGGCTAATCCATGTGGGATTAGTGATACAAAAACACTTTGTAAAATATTTTATATTGGGTGATCTGGGATTTTGGTCTGTTTTGGGGTTGGATGTGGTCCAGCAAGCTCAGAACTTGTTCAAACAGTCTGGTTTTGTCGGATGAAAGATTTACATGGATTTGGAAAGATGTGATAGAGCCAGAATTGCATAAATTCCATCGGTGGATTCAACTCTCACAATCTTTCTCAATCAACTTGTATTGCCCATTGTCTGAAGTGATCACAAGCACTACAGATTAAATGATATAAAATTACGACTCTATGACATCTTTAAGAATGTATACAAGTCCTCCATTGCAAAAAAGCAGGTTGGCTACATACACTCTGACCATGCTGGAGTGGATTCATCCCCAAAACAGACCAAAGTTCTAGATTACCCAATATAAGATATTTTAACGGGTTTGCCTCTATCACTAATTCCGCATGAATTAGTCTAGCAAATCTAGCTAGGTTTCATCTAAATCCATTAAGAATTGACAGTGTTATGGTGAATTCTTTGAAAATGTCCCAAACAGGATTTTTTTTGCGCGCGCCTTCGGTACTGTCGTTGGCTGTAAGATATAAGGTAGACTTTCGCATGATTTCGATGGGGGATATCGACCTTCAACAGGAACTAACGGTGAACGAAAAGTCCGGGATTATCGGCCGCCGGCTTGGACGTGAACGCCGCTGTGTTCGGCGGGTGTACTCTGCCAAGATCGACGGTCGAAATACAGACTTGACCGTCACCATGTACGAAGGCGATGGTGCTGAGGAGGTGTGTCAATCCTATTCTGTTTTATATCGTGTTTAACCTCGACGTCGCAGGCATGGCAGCAACACGTCACGATGTATATGTCTCTTCGGTGAGTTGTCGTCCGTTTTCCCTCTGTGTCGCGTTCAAGGCAACCCCAGTCACCCGAACATTGTTCAAATGTATGGGACCGCTAGATCAGATGCCATGTATGCGACAATATTCCACGGCGGTGCGACTCTTTTCTCAGTCATTGTCCTTCAGGTTCACGGTTGGACGAATTAGACTTGATACCACTCCAACTCGTGGCATCGTCTTCGCCTATTATGAGGGTGTATATCTCTGCATGCTATGTATGTGTATCTCGATCTCTGTTTCTAGATCCGGTATCAATCTTGTTCCCAGAAGTTCGAGTGGGAGGTAGCTGAGTTGAACCTTGCTTTGGCCATCAAGGACTAACTCGGTCATACGGTCTTAGCTGGCTCGCGATTATGTGATACAGTCACCACACGTCTCCAAGAGCATCCATGTGGATTTGGAGATCCACTCCACGTTGTGGATACGCCGTTCGAATGGCAGGCTCTGTGCAGACTTCGACCTTCAGCCGGATGGCAAGGATGAGGGCAATGACCTTTTTTTTCCGCTTTACTCCAGGGAATATCACCCACCCATCACTCCTTCTTTGGATCCAACAAGCCAGGAGGCCGCGGCTATTCATTCTCTGACACTTAAGGAATATCACTATTTATGTTCATTCACTCTACCCCGGTATCGATCCGGCTCCGTTTCCAGCTCCGCAACAATTTCTTCTGGAGCTGTCTTCCTCTGTCCCCCAAACGGCCAGCTTGAGGAAGATGCTGAAATTGCATATCTCCCAGGGCAACAATCTTGTGATGGAAATTGGTACCTTGGGGAAGAAGGATTGGATAGAGTGCGCATGGAGAATGGTTGGACCCGGTATGGATAAGTTCTTTCGTCAATGCCGTGAACTAATCGTCTCATGTCAATGTTGTAGTTTTGATGCCAAGGATGTGTGCAACTGTGTACTTGCATATACTCTGGATTTCCCAGTTCATTACTGGAACATCTGGCTCACACAAGCAAATTACATCTTCAGTCGCCTTCGAATCACATCCAATCTAGAGGATTATGGTATGCCTTGTATTTTATCGTTGGAGATTGTGTGTTGAATCCACTTTCAAACAGCTGTCGTGTACCGGGTCCTCTTTCAAATCACAATTGGGAACACGAGGGAGGACACTCCACCCGGCTATCTCTTTCTCTGTCCGACGACTGACTTTCAAAGTGGACCGTCGTCCTTGAGGTGGCCCGATTGCCCGGCCTATTGGTCTCTCGACCCATCGGGTGTCGACCGTCTCAGCACCGAGGAGGCCACGCAGCTCGGGTTCCCCTCTTTTCAACTGACCACACGAGTCCATGGATGGTCTTGGGATGCCAGTGTATTCGCTGGCCTCCGCCAGTTCCATCAAGGCAAAGGATTCGATCCGGAGAGTCAGGATGTCGCGCGCCATCTGGGATGTACGCTTTATCAACTATCTCGGGAAGTGGATTCTCCCTTCGCCCACGGTGAGGCGCCCATCACAGCCAAAGTTTCATTGCCTCTGATCTGAGATCTGATATCCCAAGTGGAGGAAGATGGCGAGGATGAGGAAGACAACGGCACCGAAGGGGAGACCGACGATGAGTGGGAGGATGCGCAGAGTTCGGTAGAGGTAGAGAATGGTACGAAACGCGATTCCGCCTGTCGACGATGCTAATCATCAGGTAGGCGATGAATCAACCCAGAACTCTGATGCAAATGAGGAGGAGGGACTGCTCAATGTTTGCACTGAGCCGCACGAGCAAAACAGTAAGCTGAACGAAGGACAAGTATGTCTGTGCATGCGCTTACAAAAACATTCTCAGCGGCCGAAGCTCGTCAGGAACCGACCTGCAGTACGGGCCAGGACCCAAATCCAGCAGAGCCTCGCGTCACTAGTGCCGGCGTAACCGGTAGTGGCTTCATTCATCATATTATCGGGGGTTTACAACGAGGGTTGGCAAGGAGATTGGGTATCGAAACTGAGAATGTTGATGCCGTGCCCATTTCACCGTTTATTATTTGAGCTTGGTATTGCTTGCAAACTTGAACATGGACTACTGCGCTGTATTAGATTTTTATTACTTTTCCAACCGTAGCGCCCATGTCAATATTGCGGTTGAAGCATGTTGGACATTTACCACGTATGAAATCACCTGGCCTCCACACTAACTCTCAAGAGAAATTTGAGCCTGGTGTATGTCAATGGTGGAAATGAATCCATGGACCGAAAATATTATCCGCACTACTTAGTAAGAGGGCCTACGTTGCTCGGCGACGTGGGGAACATTGCTTATCTGACGAAGAGCCCACAGTTTGAGCTTGAAGAATCGCTGGGACACCGAGGACTGGGCAATGTTGCCCAATGTAACTGACCCGTTACCCTTTTACCGGATAAAAAGGGGGTGGCGGTATCCGGCCCGAAGAGCCACCACCTTTCCACAGTGCCAACGACGAGGGTCGTTGGTCGAAGGCTGAGACTGAAGCCGCTTTCTTACTATCCTATCGATCCTTCCCTTTCCCTTACACTAGTACTGGGTGAATCATGCCGGGGTGGAGAGTGGTTGAAAGTTCGATGATGCCTGCAGCGAAGAATTGATCACCGGGCACAGCCTTGCGCTTGCTGCTTGCTTCCCACCACGAAGCTCAAATGATAAAGTGGCAAACGCGCTTTCAACCAGCAGTGGTCGCCCACGTCACCTCTCCCTCCTTACCTACATTCACACCCTCAAGAACGCGCGCCCTCCTCGTCGAACACCCCCGGGCTCCGTGACGCTCGGCGCCGCCTTTTGCCCTGTTCGTCAGTCTGATCGGCTAGTAGCTACCCGGGCATCCTGCTGAACAACCGCCCGTTCCTCGCCGTCTACACTGCCTTTGGCCTGCTCGTCGTCCCGGGCTACATCACCTACAAGCGCCGCACCCTCAACCTCGAGGCCAAGGTCAACGAGCAGTGATCCCAGGAGCTCGGCGCCGCCGGCCGCCTCACCATCCAGTCCGTATTGGGGTGCTGTGGGTACTTTAGCCCGTTCGTGGAGGCGACGGTTAGCGCGACGTGTTATTCGCGGAGTATACTGCCCGGGTGCAAGCAGCAGTTTTTGGAGTTTCAGGAGAAGGCGTTGACGAGGTGGTATATCATTAGTTTTGGGTTGGTCCCGGTGCATATTGGTGCGTGGGGTTACGTCTTCTTTCTTCCGGCGTTCCTTGCTTCCCACCTTTTTGCGTTTGAACGTCGTACTAACCCCCATCGCAGCAATAATGGCCGCCGGCCTCCTCTGCTCCAACCACGTCACCTACCGCTTCGGCAAGGGCATGATGCCCAACGCCTACTGTCTGAGTCGCGAGGCGAGTTATTATGGAGCAGTATGCGAGGTGCGCGTTCTCTACTCTTTATATTCTTCTTTACTCTTTTTTGTTTCGTTTTGTTCTTGCGGATCGTGTTTGTTTTTGCAGATGCGCGGAGGCGCGGCTCATCTCTGCTACGGCCGGCGTTCACGCCCTTCTTCACACCCTCCTTCCCCCTTCTTTCCTTCTTTCACCCTATTCTCTTCGGCCTTTCCGCGCCCACCCTTCGAGGGGGCCCGGGGCACTGAGGTGCGTTGTTTGCGTTGTGCTTCGTTTACTTCGTCTTGAAGGGAGGACGCGTCGACGGCGTCGGCGCTGGTGGTGTCGCGGACCGTGCGCAGTGGAGTCGTGCACGCGTCGATTGGCTGGTTGGTGGGGTTCTTTCGTACCAACGGCACCGACACGGGCGCGCGGGCCTGACGACGTGTCTTCCCTTCCTTCCTGTTATCCCTACTTTCCCCTTCTAACCCCGATCCTTCTACTTCCTCTTCTCCTTCGCCCTTCTATCTAATCGCCCTTCCTCCCTCGTATTCCTCTCATCCCTACTTTCTCCTCCTCCCCTCCTCCTCCTCCTCACCCAAAAAAAATGTTTGGGCGGACGCGCAGAGGCGCGGCGTTTTGATTTCTTTTAGCGTTCTCGTCAACGCATGCCCCAGTTTAATTTTTATTTCTTCTCGTCGGTTTACCATTCTCCCTCCTCCTCCCCTCCCCTCCTCCTTCCTTCGCCCTCGTTCTATTTATTGCAAAGTAACTAATTCAGCGCGCAGCCAACTAGCAGACCAATACGGTGCGGACGCCGCCGCGCACATCATCGCCAACAACTCGGACAACACCGGCCCGCGCGCGCAAACGCATACGCGGGGGAGTGGGTTGAGCGGTGGGGGTAGTAAGTGTTTTTTCTTTGCTTTTTTGTTTTTTTGTGAGGCGCGTTGGTTTGGTTGGGTGCGCGCGTTGGTTGCTTCGACTTGATGCGCGTTCCCTTTCCTTCTTCGCGTCATTCCTTCTATCACCGCATTTCCTGAGCCGCACGGCGTCCCTCGGTCTTATTCGCCAGGCACCGGGGTCGAGGGACCTAGGCGTATGTCTACGCGCCGGATGCCTAGCCCGGCGCCTTTCGGCCCAGGGAGTGCAGTCTATCTTCCGTCCTTGATTATCTCTTTCCCACCTCTTCGCATCATTCCTTCCCCCTTTCTTTCTCGCATTCCCTACCGGTGTTTTTCTCTCTCTTCTTCGCGGCTCGATACCCATACCCATTCCCTTCTTCGTATTATCCCTTCCCTTCTCCGCTTATCCCTTTTTTCCTCTTGTTCCTTTCTTCGTCCCATTCCCGCCTTTTCTTCACTCCACCGCGAGTCGGGCGGCGGGGCGTAGTGTAGCACGTTTTGCACTGTCTTCCTTGCGGTGTCTTGATTTTGCGTATCATTCCTTCTTTTTTTCTACCACCGCATTCCCCGGACCGAAAGGCAACCAGTGTGTCCCTCGGGCGTCCTCGAGGGACTGGTCTCGCGACATATGTCCACCGGATCCCCGGTGAATGCAGTGCATCTATCTTCTTCCTTCATATTATTCCTTCCTTCGCATTCTTCCCTCCTTTCTATCACTGCACTGCGGTTGTCTTGTCCCTCGGTCTTCCTCGCGAGGCAGCGCGGTCGAGGCAGACGTTTACGCGTTACTTCCTACTTCTTTTACTTCATTATCCCCTCCCCCATCTTCGCATGCTAACTTCCAATCTACCTTTTCTAGCGCCCAAATGCCACCAAACCCCTTCTCCCCCAACCCCAGCCCCGCCGCCTCCGCCTCGGACCTCAACCTCGCCGGCCCACGGCCGCACGAGGACGGGGACGAAGAGGGGGACGGTATTCGTATGGGTACGGTGGGGTTGATGAAGGTGACGAGGGTGGGAATGGTGGAAGGGGAAGGGGAGAGCACGCGAAGTACGAGTCGCTGGGGGGTGGCGGGGGGGAGGTTTTATGTTTTAGGGTTGGGTGCGGGGCTTGGTGGAGGTATCGCTTGCGGAAAGCCGAGAAGGGCACGGGGAACAGGTAGCTATAGAGGGGCTCAGACATTACGTTCATTCATTGCTTTCGTTTCCGTTTTTTTTTTTACATACCTCATCATACCTCGTGCCTCATACTTACATCGCATTCGCATTCGCATCGCACCATATCGCACTGCAGTTTCTCGTCTCGTCTCTTATGTACCTAGCTAGCAGGCAGATGCTATTATACTGTTGATACCCACCCACCCACCTGGTTTCTTTGTGGAGAAGGACGGAGGGGAACGCACACTGGCAATCACGAAATTTCGGATGAGTCGAGCCGCAAGTCGAAACTCAAAGCGTCGAATTGACAATAGTTGGGCCTGAAATCTGAGCTGATTCTCTGAGTTTTGTAAAAGAATTTGTGCGCACTGAAAGCCAAAGAAAAGTCTTTGTATTCAACTTGAGTGGAACTTTAATGGTACTCAAAGTTTCAGTTTACAAATAGTGCAGGCTGAAATCGTGTTGCGAAACCATAGGCATCAACATGCAAAACAATGTAGCTGAAACCAATACGGATTCTAGCATTTCAGGTGTGCTTTCACCTCACCTGAAATCAAAGCCGAAACTTTGCATTTCAAACCAGGTGAAATCGAATCTGGTTCAATTTCACTTCGTTCGAAATGCAAAGTTTCGACTTTGTTTTCAGCAGCGCTGAAAGCACACCTGAGACACTAAATTTTATATTAGTTTCAGCTCCAGCTTTTCATGTGTCGATACATCTAGTTTCGCAACATGATTTCGGCTCGCCTTTTTTGTAAACTGAAACTTTGAGTACCATTACATAACATTTCAGTCAAGTCGAATACAAAGATTTTTCTTTGGCTTTCAGCACGCATGAATTCTTTTACGAAACTTAGAGAATCAGCTTGGATTTCATCTGAGTGGGGGGCGAGCGACGACGAGAACGATGTACTAGAGAGAATTACTAGGGAAGGGGGGGACCCACGACGTTTGGGCGCAACGTTTCGTCTAGAAAGACTCATCAGGTGGCTGTGTCCCATTTATATCACGGCGATTGTTTGCTGGCGCCTATCGGGCCAAACAATCCTGTGCCGGTCCGGAATCGCGGAGTGTACAAATTAATGGTCTCGACGCGTTCTGAGGACCGCTTCGTCCTCCTCAATGCTCTTTTCTTCCGAGGATGCTAGTACTTCATCGGTGGAATTTTAGCGAACTAGAGAGGTACTTGTTGGGTACTGGAAGCAAACCAGCCATCTTCAACATGAGATCACCCTGAAATGCTCGGTCGAGAGCGGGAGAAAGGTATGATTCAAATTTCCGACTTGCCAAATTTCTGGATTCCCGAGGGCCTCAACAGAAAAGCCGACTAGTTTGGTACAGTAAAGACGAAGGGAGAACTTTACGGCCTCTTGTGATTTTTTCGAAATCCGAGGGCGCGCGGCACCGGGAGCGGGACCCTTCGGTCCCGCATGCCGTGCGCTGAGGATTGAGAAAAAAGAGGTGTAAACGTTCGGCGCAAATCGTTCGTGATACGCTCCAAGGATATCGCGTTGTGTAATTAACGGTCACCTAGTATAGCTTGGTTCAATGTGAATTTGAATCGGAGATCCGGGCGGCAACCCAGGTCAAAGTCTGAACTTCACTCAGAACTATACCACCCCATGACGATAGTCAAATTCGCCGTGGGTTGGAATGTAGGTGGGCTTGCAGAGTGGAGTTTCAGAGCCCTGAGTGTGTCAAGGACAAACACAGTTTATAACATTTCGCATGTTGGCTCTGGCCTTTTGCTCAGCAAAGATATCTCGGAGTAACCGTCCCTTTAACCCTTGCTGACTGAGTCGTTACAATACGATTATCCCACAGGGTTATCGTGGCTTCGAACTCTGCAGACGAGATTTGTGCGGTACATATCAGGCACCCGTTGGTTTCAAGTTAATGAAACCGGCAGAGAGCTGGGTACAGGGATGGTGTGAGTGAGTTTTGAATACTCGAGGGTAAAGCCATCCTCTTCATAGGAAGAGTTCTTTGTTTCCACTCTATATGTTCGTCAAACTCAAGGTTTTGGAACGAGGTAAACAATCATCAATGAGGGATGTCGGAGGACACGTGCATTAAAATTAATACGCGGGACGGTGGTACAGACAAACAGCTCAGATGGGCTTATTCGCGTAGAGTAATTACATGTCTATGCAGCCCGATGCATGGGCGTGCTGAGATGCAAAAAGATTCCGCTCCCATCTCCGCACTGTGACGCGAAAGAGAGATGGGATGTGGGGGCCAACCACGAGAGGGATACAGGACCGCATTATAATAGCCAGTGAGACTGGATATTGGCGGGTAGCTGCATCACTCCGAGCCTTGCGGTGCATTCCTGGAACGATAGGTTCGGCAGGAGGGAATAGCAGAGCAGGCTATACATCGACTGAAGCCATTGCATCGTTCCACCCGGCCACTCAAAAGTGTTGCCGGGAAACATGGACGGTGCGCAGACACAAGGTGCGATGGTGAGCGTCGCGATGTTCTGCTCGGGAGCTCAAAGGCTCAAACGAGAGGTAAATAACACCGGGAGAGGCTGTAGCCAGGGCCGGTGCATTCCAGGGCAGCATCGAATATGTAAGACACGTTCGAGTAAAAGGCTGCGCAAGGAAGAGGCGGCGGCATACCGTGGTCTGGGATACCCTGGTCGAGTGCCAGAGGCACAACGACGCAGTGGCGTAGTATCCGTGGGCATCGGTGGTTCTTTCATCGGCCCGTTTCCAGTTGTCGGTCTCGACGTCCAAGAGAAGTCGTGATCAATCAAGAGGTGGGCGCAATTACTAGAAGGTCCCACTGAGATGTTCTGGCGGATAGGCACGAGCTCATGCAGTCTCAGGGACAAGCAGGAGGAGTCTCGGGGGCCATATCTTGGCCTTAGATGCCAGCAGGACTATGGACCACGCCACCGAGGGGATGGATCATAACGATCAATTCCCGGGCGTAATCATGAGCGTGTACACAGAGCAAAGTAGGACAACTATTGTTAACTCGACACTTTGAGTTTCGATTTGCGGCTCGGGCCACCCGAAATTTCGTGATTGCCGGTGTGACGAGGAAAGGCTTCCTGTCCAACTCCTGCATTTGTCCAAGGGGGTACCGGCATTCAAACCGGCGACCAAGGGCTGGTTAGTTAGTCCGGCCGACAGGCCGGAAAAAAAAATCTTTGACCACCACTTTTTGGCCAAGAACAGTCTTTTGACCAATGCCAGGGAGCTCAATTTGGCCCTCAGAGTGCTGAATACTCTCAAGATGGCATGTTTACTACCTGCACCTGCTGCCTCCGTAGAAGTCCATATATGGTAACCAAAATGATAAATCTTTGGAAGGTTGTTTCTGGAGGGATTGTCCTCCAATTGGTGTCCTACATCGGAAAAGAGCTCACCATGGATGGTGAACTTTGATTTTGCACTCGTCGGCGACTTGAACACGCAACAAATTACCATATATGGTGTGTGGGAACGTTACGTTAGTTAGTTAGTCCAGCGGCCGAGTCGGAAAAAAGAAAAACGGCCCTATATTTTTTTTTATAATGCCGGTATCCCCTTGCATTTGTCTGAAACAAACGCAGGACGATTGATTCTTCGAAGAGCATGAATGTCTGTGGGCGGAACCTATTTATCATCACCTGAGTCCCAAATATCTTGTGTTTATGGCTTCAAACCTATTCAGCGCGAGGTTGTGCATGAAAAGTTGGCGAAAAGGGGGTGGCGGTGTCGCACGTGCTCGGCGCGGACCGGAGAGCCGTCGCTTTTCTGCTCCTTGCCACCACGACGGAATTCGACAAAGCTCCTTGGGCTCAACGACACTGCGATTCTTGTGTATTGACTTAGATTAGGTATGCTACTGGGGCTCTGGCCGCCCGGCCGCTTCAAGTCTGGGATCTTGGCTTGGAATCTGGATACTCAGTGGATACTCTCGCCTGCTCTCGTCTCGCGGCCAAGTTCGGACTCGGAATTTCTACAGTCTAGGAATACTTCGGCTGTTATTCCTTTGCCTGTCTGCGACATTTTTTTTGGAAGAATTCGACGCTTTAAAAACTCCCGGACAATTAGCGCAGTTCTGAATCTCGATTCGATGACTTGGTAAGTAGTGGCTTCAATTTTCTCCTCGATATCCTCCATCCTACGGCTCTCAATCCGTCGGTGACGCCAAGTGCCGATGTCCTCCCCGCTGCGAATCCTCGACGCTTGGGTATTCAAAACTCGCCGTACCGCTCCTTCCCCTAGCTCAATCTCGAGCGCAAACCTTGCACGCTCTCCTTCGCTCGCCAGATCATTTGCGCTGCCCTGGTCTCCGTCTGGCATCTAACTTTACGCACAGCATCTAAACCTCGAGTCCGACGTTTCCCGCTCCAATCCAACATTACATCTTCAAGTGTGGGCTATACCTATACATGGCATAGAAATCAAAAGCAAACTCAAATGATACTGTGAGCGGCCACCTTGGGATTAGCATTTTCCGTCCGCAAACAGCGGTGACTTGTACAGCAGACGATATTCGACTTCGATTGGCCGAAATCAGTATTTTCAAGATGCAATGCTGGGCAAAGTCCTCCTGCGCTCGCAAGCGAATTGTAACGGACCCCTTTCTAGGCTCGAAGACGTGGTTATTCTCTCGGTACTCCATCCTTTGTATCTCAATCCGCCGATAATCTTATTCACCAGCTGCGATCCCGCCGATATTCGACAACTCGTTCTCCCCCTGGCCGGTGGTTCGTGTGAGGCGCCCAAATTAATCTCAGGCACCAACAATCCCCTTCCCTATCCAGGCTACTACTACTCGCGCTTTAACACTCAGTCTCAGTCTGCGACAAAACTCCCCGCACCCCGCATCGACGTTAAAATCTTGGAATGAATCCGACCTCGACTCTCGAGCAATATCTCACGCTGCTGTGCTTCCTCCCTGGCACTACCTCACCGCACTTCAATTCTATGCCCGACTTGCAGTAGGCAAAAATAGGTCGCAGTATCGGAGCGTGGATTTTCCCTTCGCATTGCCAGGCACTCAAGCGGCAAACCCTATCTGACAACTGCGGAATTGAGGAAGTGCTTCAAGAGCTGGAATCTGGCCTTGGCGTCGCGACCTTCGAGTCGTAAGCGAGAAGGCGTTGCGTAGCAAGTGCTCAGGCCGGACTCAGCCGTCGCCTTTCTGCTCTTTACCACCGGTCCACCACGAAAGCGAATTCGTCAAAGCTCTTTGAGCTCATACATCAAGCTGGTGGTTGCTGCAATGGAGTCTAGTGACTTGGCTTCCAGGTCGAACTCTTTCCTCACCGTCAATCGCGCCTGTACTCGTAGGGCGCTCAAATCATCAGCACTTTTGTGGTCGGCATAAATATCGTGTATTCAGGACAACGCCTTCTTCAGCTGCACTCCTTATAACGGTGCGTCTCTCCCTGACGATGTCTTGTGGGTTTTATCAGCTGTGCTACGATGCACCGAAATGTTCAGAATTCCTCGCTCGAGCAAATTTGGAATCCCCCGGTCGGCGAGTTTCAATCGCCCACCACAACGCGCAACAGACATTAACCTCCAATCACACTGTACGTTTAAAAAGCAATCCTCGCTGGATCAATGAACAGACCTTCGCTTCGCCGAAGCGCAGGAAGCTGGCCAAGAGTACAGGTTTCTTCCCCTCGAATTGAATGCTTGCTTGTTGACCCGCGAGTATAGTCTCATGGGGTCGATCGAGATTACGCGTCGAGCCCTATTAAATTCTTCGACTCAAGCCTTCAGGGGACAGGGGTAGCGGTGCATCACGCGTACGTGCTTGGACCGGAGAGCGTTTTTCTTTGCCACCACGACCTTGACCAGGATCAATCCACGACAACGAATTCGTTGAAACTGCCCGGGAGTCCTTGGGTTCCTACGCGGCAGAAACACAATCTGCCTGGATACGCTACGCCACTGCGGCCCACCCTCCAAGTTCCGTGCAGGATTCTCGTTGTCTGCAACATATGTCACTGCAATTTTCTTCCAACGACTTCCACCGACTTTCCACGGTCCATGACCGAACCTGAGGTCTCTCCCTTTCAGTCAAGAGTTCTCCTTGTCCCCACAACGACTCGGCCGCGTTCATTTTCCCACCGCCTGGTTGCTATGTTCAGCAATAGCTGATCCTTTATTTCAGTCACCTGGCGCGACGGCCTCGGAATCTGTCCAAGGCGTGGATACTCTCTGCTCGTGGCTTACTTGGCGCTTCACCTGGAATTCGATGCTACGAGAGAAGTAACTAAAGGATGGGTCACATTAAAAAATCTCCGCGCTCTCGCACCCCGGAATGTCCTCGATTAGCCGCCAAGACTGTCCCTTCCCCAAATTAGCTGCTGGTGGTATACCGCAAAGTTAGCGGGCAGGAAAACAAGCTCCCAAAAGGAGGAACAGGAAAACTGTGATAGCTGCCCGAATCTTGTCAGAGTTATTTTCAACCCAGGTGTGCCAGTGGTTCCCTGCAACTTTCAAAGCACGCACAAAATTCTCGTCACACTCACAACGCCGACTTTGCACTTAGTCCCCAGATAGCCGCTCTCTTTACTTCCCGACAATTACCGAAAAATCAGCCTGTGCAAGGCCGACAACGCGTTCATTCAAGCCGTCGCTCGCCGCCTTGTTGCGATCCCGTGAGAACCGAGCAGCTCAATGGCAGCTGATGTGCTATTTTAGTCGCTTCTTACAGCGCTCAAAGCTGTTCCCAGCGCTTATTCTCTCTTCCCTCCCTACCACCATCATCCCCTCGCCTGCATGAACACTGAAACCTACTTAGACGATGAATATGTCCTCCCGTCAAACTCCGGAGAGCCCATATACACGTCGTGAGCCCTTCCGCAATCTGCGCTGCCCAGTGCCTCGTGGCTTACGCCCCACTCCAGGTCTGGCGACGGCATGTTTGCTGGCTCGTGGAACTTCACCATCGGCGGAGGGACGTTCAACAATAACAACACCACGAATAATTTCCATCCGCCCCCGGCCGAAGCTCCAAGTATCCTTCATCGCGAATTCCTTTCACTATGACTGCTGAATATTGGGTAGACTTTCGCATGATCCCAATGGGGGATATCGACCTTCAACAGGAACTAACGGTGAACGAAAAGTCGGGGATTATCGACCGCCGGCTTGGACGTGAACGCCGCTGTGTTCGGCGGGTGTACTCCGCAAGAATCGACGGCCGAAATACGGACTTGACGGTCGCGATGTATGAAGGCGATAGGGCAGAGGAGGTGCGTGTGCTTAATCCTCTTTCATCCATGTATAGGCCGTTTGACCTCGGTGTCGCAGACCTGGCGGCGAGATGTCAAGATTTATATGTCTCTTCGGTGAGTTGTCGTCCGTTTTCCCTCTGTGTCGCGTTCAAGGCAACCCCAGTCACCCGAACATTGTTCAAATGTATGGGACCGCTAGGTCAGATGCCATGTATGCCACAATATTTCACGGCGGTGCGACTTTCACTTTTAATGATCATCCTGGAGGTTCACGAATGGAGGAATCAGACTTGATACCATTCCACCACGTGGCCTCAGCTTCGCCTATTATGAGGGTCTATATCACTGCATGCTATGTATGTATCTCCATCTCCTTTTCATGTTCAACATTGATTTCTACCCTGTCTACAAGGTCACCGAGTGGGAGGTAACTGAGTTGAACCGTTCTTCGGTCTTCACTAACTCGGTCATACGGTCTTAGCAGGCTCGCGATTATGTGGAAAGATCACCGTACCAGATTGGATTGGAGATGCACTCCGCATTGTCGATACGTCGCTCGAATGGCCGGCTCTGTGTGGACTTCAGCCCTCAACCAGATGGTAAGGATGAGGGCAATCACTTTTTTTTGCTACTTTACTCCAGGGAATATTGCCCTCCTGTCAATCCTTCTTCGGATCCAACAAGCCAGGAGGCCGCGGCTATTCATTCTCTAACACTTAAACAATATCACGAGATATGCGTGTTCACTCTACGCCAATTTCGATCTGTCTCCGTTTCCAGCTCTGCAACGATTTCTTCTGGAGCTGTCTTCCTTTTGCCCCAAAACGGTCAGCTTGAGGAAGGTGCTGAGATTGCATACCTCCCAGGGGCACAATTCTATGGTGGGGATTGGAACCTTGGGGAAGAAAGGTTGAATGGAGTGCGCATGGAGAATGGTTGGACCCGGTATGGATTCCTTCGTCAGTGCCGTGAACTACTTGTCTCATGTCGATGTCGTAGTTTCGACGCCAAGGATGTGTGCAACAGTGTAATTGCATATACTCCGTATTTCCCAGTTGATTACTGGACCACCTGGCTCACGCAAGCAAATTACATCTTCAGTCGTCTTCGAATCACATCCAATCTAGAGGATTATTGTATGCCTTGTATTTTGCCATTGGGATTGTGTGTTGAATCCCCTTTCAAACAGTTCTCGTGGACCGGGTCCTCTTTCAAATCACAATTGGGAGCACGAGGGAGGACCCACCCGGCTATCTCTTTCTCTGTCCGACGACCGACTTTCAAATTGGATCATCGTCCTTCAGGTGGCCCGACTGCCCAGCCTATTGGTCTCTCGACCCTTCAGGTCATGACCGTCTCAGCACGGAGAAGGCGACACAGCTCGGGTTCCCTTCTTTTCAACTGACCACAGAAGTGGAGGGATTCTCATGGGACACGAGCGTCTACGCTGGCCTCCGCCAATTCCACGATGCAAAGGGATTCGATCCTGACAGCCAGGATGTCGCACGCCATCTCGAAGAGCCGTTTTTTAAAGTTTCTCGGGAAGTGGATTCTCCCTTCGCCCACGGTAAGTCGCCCATCGCAGCCAAAAGTTTCATTACATCTGATCTCTGATATCTGCAGTGGAGGAAGATTTGTCGGACGATGGCACCGACGAAGGAGAGAGCGACGATAAGTTTGAGGACGCGCAGAGTTCGGTAGAAGTGGAGCAGGATGGTACGAAACACCATTCCGCCTGTCGACAATGCTAATAATCAGGTAGGCGATGAATCAACCGAGGACTCTGACGCAAATGAGGATGAGGGACTGCTCAATGTTTGCACTAAGCCCAGTAAGTTGAACGCAGGAGAAGTGTGTGTGGGTGTGCATGCACTTACAATGCCATTTTCAGCGGTCAAAGTTCGTCAGGAACCGGCTCACAGTGTGGACCAGCACCCAAATCCAGCGGAGTCTCATGTAACCGGTAGTGGTTTCATTCATCACATTATCGGGGGTTTACAACGAGGGTTGGGAAGGGGATTGGTTATCGAAACCGGGAATGTTGATGCCGAGCCCATTTCACCATTCCTTATTTGAACTTGTCATTGCTTGCAAACTTGAACATGGACTGCTGCTGTATTAGATTTTTATTGCTTTTCCAACCGTAGCGCCCTGAATATTGCAGTTCTAAAGCAGGTCCGAGTTTCCCTGTTTGCCTTCGCTCGGCTTGCAAAGTGAACTCCCAAGAGAAATTAATGGTTGAATTGCATCCATAGACCGATCCACTCGGGCGGCGGGCTATTGGCACTAGTGATGTCGCGGGCCCGGCTCGGCCTGGATGCCCGGGCTCGGGCTCGGCTTGGGCGGGCTCGGGCTTCAAATTCTCCAGGCCTGAGCCCGAGCCTTGGGTGCGGGGCCTGAAGCCCTGAGCCCGGGCTTGGGCCCAGGCTTTCTCCCAGCCAAAGTTAAAAAATAGTATGCTAGGGTACATGTATATTATATAGGAGTAGAAGGTACCAAATGTCTCTGCGACTAAGTTGGGGGTTTTTTCGGCTGTTCTGAACATTGAACGCCGCTGTAATTCGGTCGGTCAACATTGCCGGCATTGATTTGTACCATTCGCCAGTTTAGAGCAGTGGCGACGAGCCGAACGACAGGTTCGCGTTATACAGTTCGGCATTTGACGGCACCGAAGCCGCCTAAGCCAAAGTGCCGTGAGCGCTGCGCACCATCGGCACACTCCTGGCCATATATATCCAGGCCCGGGCTTGCGAGGCCTGGCGGGCCTGGCATTCCTCAAGCCCGAGCCCTGAGCCCGCCCAAGCCTTGTGTCGGGCTCGGCTCGGCTTGACCAAGCCCGGGCCCGGCTCGGCTCGGCCTGAGGGCCTGGGCCGGGCCCGCGACATCACTAATTGGCACTAGGAAGGGCCTACGTCACTGGGGGTGTGGGGAACATTCCTTATCGAAAGCTCCACAGCCTAACCTTGAAATATCGACAGGACACCGAGGACTGGGCAACGTTGCCCAACGTAACTAGTACTGACCCGTTTCCCGTTTACCGGATAAAAAGGGGGTGGCGGTGCACCCTCCCGGCCCGGATGAGGCGACCTTTCCACAGTGCCAACGACGAGGGTTCTTGGCTGAAGCTGAGAGAGGAGCCGCTATCTTACCATCCTGTCTTTCCCCTTACAGCTAGGCCTATATGTAGGGGTGAATCGTTGATCGTGCACAGCCTCGCTACGCTTACTACTGACCATTCATGACGACCAAGAGCTCGAATTGAGCTCGAATGAGCGTGAAGCGGCAAAGCCCGCTGGACGCCCTTCAAGATCATCCTGTTCGTCGCCAACGTTACCCCCTCCTGCTACTCCCGCCTCGCCCTCGTCTTCACCCTCCTCACCTACTTCCGCACCCTCGAGAACGCGAGCATCCTTCTCGTCGCCAACACGTCCAAGCTCGCGCTCAGCACCCTCACCGCCGCCTTGGCTTTGTTCGTCAGCCTCATAGGGTACCCCGGCATACCGCTGAATAACCGCCCCTTCCTCGCGGTCTACACTGCCTTTGGCCTGCTCGTCATCCCGGGCTACCTCACCTACAAACGGCCCACCCTCAACCTCGAGGCCAAGGTCAACCAGCAATGGTCCCAGGAGCTCGGCGCCGCCGGCCGCCTTACCATGCAGTCCGTATTGACAAAGTGGTATATCATTAGTTTTGAGTTGGTGCCGGTGTATATTGGTGCGTGTTCGGTCTGTCTTTCTTCTTTCTTCCGTTGCTTCTTCTTTCTTCCGTTGCTTCTTCTTTCTTCCGGCGTTCCTCTCTCCCTTTAACTCGATTTTACCCCTCGTACTGACCCCCATCACAGCAATAATCGCCGCGAGCCTCCTCTGCTCCAACCACGTCACCTACCGCTTCAGTACGCCTCAGTCGCGAGGCCATGGCGGTTATTATGGAACAGTATGCGAAGTGCGTTCGGTTCCCTTCTTCCCTTTATCTTTTAACTCTTTATTTCATTCTTACGGCGGGGTGTGGTTTATTTTTACCGCACATTTGGTTTCTTCGGCGTGTGCGCCTCAGTTTTTTTCTTCTGCGTTAGCGCCCCCCTTCTTTCCTTCTTTCACTGTATTCTCCTTCGGCCTTTCCTCCCTGCCTTTCCGCCCCTCACCCACTGGGGTGCGTTGTTTGCGTTGTTTACGCTGTTTGCGTTGTTTCGAAGGGAGGGAGGACGCGTCGATGGGGCGGGCAACGGCGTTGGTTCGTTGGTTCGTTGGCGTTCCTTCGTAGGAACGGCACTGGCGCGCGCGCGAGCTTCGCCTGACGTGTCTTCCCTCGTATTCCTCCCATCCCTACTTTCTCCTTCTAACCCCGATCCTTTTACCTTTAATTTATTCTCACGTCTAAGCTCTCCTTTTCCTCCTTCGCCCTTCTATCTCCTCCAAACATCGTATTAAAGCCCTCCCTTTGATTTCGTTCTCTCCTCTGATTTTGCTTCTACGGTGTTGTCGCCTTCCACTTACTTCTTCCCTTGCCTTTCTCCTTGTTATTCAATACTCCCTTTGTGCTTTTCGCCAACTAACACCTTCCCACAGCCAACTAGCAGACCAATACGGCGCCGACGCCGCCGCGCACATGATCGCTAACAACTCGGGCAACACCGGTCCGCGTGCGCAGACGCATACGCGGGGGACTGGGAGTGGGTTGAGTGGGTTGGGGAGTGGGAGTGGTGGAGCTGGGGGGTAGTGAGTTCTTTTCTTTTTCTTCTCTTTGCTTGTTTGGGTTCTTTTTGGGGGGAGCGCGTGGTTTGTGCGCGCGTTGGTTTTGGTTTTGTGAGCGCGCGTCGGGTGCGTGGTTAGCGCGCGCGCTTGCTTGGTTGGGTTGCGGCGGTTCCGCGCGCGCGGGCTTCTTTGCGTTGCGCGCGCGCTGACCACCTTCGTTCGACCACACTCACCCTATGTGGGTTACGTCGGGGGGAGTGCGTTCCTCGTTGCTTCGTTGCTTCGTTGCTTGTTTTGCTTTGTATCATTCCTTCCTTCACTCCGCATCCTTCCTTCCTTCCGTTCCTAACATTCCTTCTTCCCTCCTTCGTAACGTTCCTACTCTTTCCTCACATCATTCCTTCCTTCCCTTTGTATCATTCCCGCCTTCCCTTCCTTACTTCCCCCTTTCTTTCTCGCATTCCCTACTGGCGTTTTTTCTCCCTTCTTCGCACTCTTTATTTTTCCTGCGATTCAATAGACACTATTCCTTTCTTCCTTTCTTCCCTCCTTTCTTGACTCCACCGTGCGTGAGTCGGGCGGTGGGGCGTAGTGGGTTTTACGTTGTCTTTCTTCGTTTCTTTTTTTTTCCCCCTGCCTTGCTTCCTCTTCCCCTCTTTCTCCGTAGTCTCATTTTCTCCGTATCACTCATTCGTTTATCCCCTCCACCGCATGCTAACCGACAACCTACTTCCTCTAGCGCCCAAATGCCACCAAACCCCTTCTCCCCCAACCCCACCCCCGCCGCCTCCGCATCGGACCTCAACCTCGCCGGCCCGCGGCCGCACGAGGACGGCGACGAGGAGGGGGACGGGTATTCGTATGGGTACGGCGGGGTCGAGGAGGGTGACGAGCGAGGGGCCGGGGGGCAACATGCGAAGTACGAGTCGTTGGATATCGGGGCGGGGCGGGGGTTTTAGGGTTGGGTATGGGTGCGGGGTCGAGATTTGCTTTCGGTTAAAATTGCAGGAGCAGGTAGCTATAGAGGCTCAGACATTCATTCATCGCTTTCGCTTTCATTTTTTTTTACATACCTCTCATCGTACCTCGTACTCGTACTTACATCGCATCGCATTCGCATCGCACCACATCGCACTGCACTTTCTCGTCTCATCCCATGTGTACCTAGCTAGCAGGCGGATGCTATTATACCGTTGATACCCAGCCACCCATTTTGTAAGTTTGTGAGTCGTATAAGTAGGAGAATGATTCAAAGGGGAACGAGGAAAACCCTTCCTTTCATGTTCGTCCAAGTCATGCGCTTCTTTCACATAAACGCAGGACGATTGATTCTTCGAGGAGCCTTTCTCTCCGAGGGCGGATCCGGACATGTTAACCGAATTCCACATATGCCAGACCTGCGCGAATTTAACACCTGCCAAATTGAATTGAATCGTCGAGTTTAAATCGAAGGTACGCGCCCGTTATCTTTACTTCAAGGTTGAGGTTGAATATGTACATGCGTTTCGTGCGCGAGTTGTTGGCGAAGAGGGGGTGGCGGTGTAGCACGTGCCCGGGCCGGGGTGCTTTTCTGCTCCTTGCCTGGCACCACGACCAAACCACGACGGCGGCGAAGTTCGTCAACCTTTGGGCTCGAGAGCCGCAAGTTTTTAGGCTTGTGTGGCATTGAATTCGATGTGCTACTGGGTTCCTGCATGCCCGGCCGCTTCAAGTCTTGGATCTTGCCTTGGATACTCTCGTCTCGCGGCCAAGTTCTGAATCTCTACATTCTAGGGAATCCTTCGAAGTACTGTTCTTTCTCTGGTTCCCTCCGACATGTGGTCTTTAAATAGTCCGGCGCTCCAGTTCCGGCACTTCGCTGATAATCGGCGCGGTTCAGCGAAACTCTCGATTCGATTACATGGCCGCATGGCCGCAGCTGCTGTGATTTTCCTCTCGGTATAATCCGTCCTACGACTTATATCTCAATCCGTCGGTGACGCCAAGTGCCGACGTCCTCCCCGCTACGAATCCTCGACACTTGGGTATTCAAAACTCGCCGTACCGCTCCTTTCCCTGGCTTTATCTTAAGCGCAAAACTTACATGTTCTCCTTCGCTCGCCAGATCATTCGCGTTGGCCCGCGTCTCCGTCTGGCATCTAACTTTACACACAGCATCTAAACCTCGAGCCCGACGTTTCCCGCTTCAATCCCGCATCACGCACCTTCAAGCGTGGGCTATACATGGAACAGAAATCAAAAGCAGATTAAAATGATACCGTGCGCGCGTACACCATTAGGATTTTCCGTCCGCAAAGAGCGGTGACTTCTACGGCGAACGGTATTCGACTTCAAACCTGGGCTAGCCGCATACTCCGATGGAACGAGAAAGTCAGCGCCGCTGGAATCTGGCAATGGATGCGTGGTATCTTTCCGCTGTTCCGTGTTGTGGGCAGGCGCATCGTGACAAATGTGGGCACTTAGTACTGGGAGCTACCCGGCCGAAGTTTGGTATTGTTGGTATTTTCTCAAGATGTCACATGAAACCTGAATGCTAGGCACGATCCCCCTGCGCTCGCAAGCGAGTTGTGACCGCAGACCTCTCTCTCGGCTTGAAGATGAGCGTGCTCTCTCGGTACTCCTTCCTTCCTCCTTTGTATATCTCAATCCACCGGTAATCTTATTCACCAGCTGCGATCCCGACGATATTCAGAGACTCGTTCTCCCCTGGCCGATAGTTCGTCTGAGGCGCGCAAATTAACCTCAAGCACAAAGAAAGAATCCACTTCCCTCTCAGGCTAATACTGTTCGCGCTTTGACACTCAGTCTCAGTCTTCCAAAAAAATCCCCGCATCTATGTTAAAACCTCAGAATGAATCCGACCACGACTCTCGAGCAATATCTCACGCTGCTCTGCTTCCTCCTTGGTAATCCCGCTGAAACGGTGCAGTCGGGTGCAGCCGTGAAATCAAATAGAATGGCGGTCTGACCGGCGCAGCGAGCTATCAACTCAACTAACACCAACCAAAAACTAACCAAATCTAACTAATCTCACAAACTCCAATAACCGAAGCTAATCGTGTGTGTGTGAGTTCGGGGTAGTAGGACAGGCGTCTCGTCCCTCAAGAGTGTTGCTTTTCAAGTGGTGTCGACAAGTGACCTACGGGCTAAATTGTATAGCGCGCAAGTCCAATTGGGTTTCAATTCAATTCAATATCTCTATCTGTAGCGATGGCCCCCGCAGGAAGGTTTGTACGGCTCGAGAGTACTCGACTCGAGTACAAAATGCAGAGATTGTGTACTTGCAACGCTACGGTAACCACTCTAGCCACTGAGTAGCTACGGTAGACCGACAGGTCGAGCTATCCTTTATTTCCTCAAAACTCGTCAGAGCAAAGCTCAATGACGGCGGCAGAGAGCAAAGCTCAATCGGCGGCTAACAGTTTGTGGAACGTACACACTCGTTACGGCTTTCCTTAATTCCCTGGTAGTGTTATTGTCAGAGCAAAGCTCAATGACTGCGGTAGAGAGCAAAGCTCAATCTACGGCTAACGCTACGGAACAGCGAGGTTTCCAACGGGCAACTGGGCTGGCTGGACCGCAGGCACTTATGATGGTTTTCACCGGCGGTTCGCGGGACGTACACACCGTTATCCTTTCTTATTGCTTTCCAACAAAATCTGATTTCACATCTTATCTTTTCTCTGAGGTACTAACGGCTGGGGGCCGGATTCACTAGCGTACATTGGTGTAACTCTACTGTATTTATACAAATTGGATAGGCTGAAAGGAAATATTCGGAATGAGCCGGAATGGCGTGATAAGTCGTGATTGTTGTTCCGGGCGGCCTCATGGTTAGCGGTCCAATGGTAGGCTGAGCATTCCCAACCGTGGGTGCCTTTAACCGCCACTGTAGGTCCGCAATCATATCATTCGGTCTAGACCAGATCACCCTTACGGCTAGTGATTGCCTTCACTGCTTCTACCGTCAGAGCTCCCTACCATAGACCATTTTCAGTGCATTATATCTTTTCCATTTCTTATCTCAAGCGGTCCCTGTCGAACAGCTTACCGCTGGTCCAAGACCTACAGTAGACCATTCTTACGGGAAGGCTCATTTCCCGCTGAAACAACCAACCATTGACTTCCCGTTGTTCCGGTTGCTATGGTTTAGCCGTCCAGCAATCTCTCATCAACGGTCAGGCTAGCTCCTACCGTAGGAGGCAGTCCGACCGCAAGAATCTTATATCTTTGTCTTAGCTGGACTCTTACCATTGGACTATTCCAACGGTAGCAGCCGTTTCTAAACTTTTCCCGTAGGCAAGTCCTTTCTGTAGGGTAGCACAGCCACGGCTCAGCCGTGGCTCGAGTTGGCCATAAATAGACCAACCGGCGGCTGGCTCTAAGGTGGTCCAACCGTAAGAGGTTTGGCCCGTAGGGACTCCCGTTATCTTATTTCTGCTCAAAAACTAGTCTTCCCGTTGGAACAGTCCAGCGGGAAGAAGACTTTTCTTTCTGAGTTCATCCCGTAGGCTGGCTTCTACCGCCCGAATTGCACAGCCACCAACGGTCGGCCGGTAGACCAGATTCCTATAAATAGTCTGGCCGGCTGCCGGTGCTTCCGGCTCGAACTTGTCAATGTTGGCTTCCGGCTGAAGGTCCTCCAGCCGTACGGTAAGAGTTCAAAGAACAACTCCTTTATCGTTGATGAGGCTACCGCTTGTAGCGCCCAGCCGCTAAGACCGTAGTTCCTCTTGTTCACCTCAGTACTCAAAGAGTCTGGCGGTAAGCCAACTCCCGGAGCCCAGCAGTAGACTGTAAGGCTGAACTGAGACACCCGTTAAGGCTCTTGGTTGGACCGTAAAGTACTTGTTAATCACTGGCTTTCGACCGTGAGCGGTGTAGAATACCGTTCCGAGGAGAACGTACTCCCTCTAATCTAGTCTCACTTCGCCTCAGTATAGGTCGTAAATCGAAGAAAACTTAGTAGTTTTCATGCGTGTTTAGGTACACGCCCTATCATCTCCCCCTTTCTGAAATCCTGACTGTCCGCAGTCAGTCGCACTGACAGTAGTCATTCTTCCGTCTACGGGAAGGGCAAGTTTAGGGCAAACCGCTGAGCTGAACATCTTCACCTCAGTGGCCGCTAGCAGCTAGCAAGACCCGCGCTGCCAGCTCTGCCTGTCTTAGAGCTCCCCCATTGATATCTTTTTCTCAATCTGTTATCTCTCTTTGAACTCGAAAAATATGTGGCCTTTCAGCAAGAAAATTCAATATGCCCAGGGGGCACCAGCGGCCAGAAATGGATTGACCGGTGAATCATCCCACCGGCACGATTACTTCCCCCTTCCTGAAATTCTCACTGTCCGCAGTGATACACAGGTAGTTCAGGGCCCAATCTTTCTGTCTTTTCTTACTACATTGATTCAGGTTCAGCAACCGGTCAAGTAGATATCATTATCTCATTGTTCCGGGTTGGAATGAACATAGCACTGGCTTTGAAAATTCCTGGCCAACCGAAATTTATGTTGTTCAATCTAAATCTGAGACTCCGGTTCAACCTCAATCCCACACATGGCACTGGGTAGACCCGCTGCTACCGTAGGAGGCAACTCGACCGTAGGAGGTTTCTACCGTAGAGTCTTATTATCAGATATCTTATCCAAATCTAGCCCTACCGTTGGACTGTTCCAATGGTCTAAGGCTATCCTGAGTGCTTACTGTAGGTAGGGTTGCTACCGTCCAGTTGCACAGTCTCGGCTAACCGTCGGGCCAGTCGACTTTAGTGTTCAAGGTAGTCCAGCCGGTAAGAGGTTCTTCCCGTAGCAAGTCCCGCCGGTGAGAGGTTCTTCCCGTAGGAAGTCCAGCCAGCGAGAGGTTCTTCCCGTAGGAAGTCCAGCCGGTAAGAGGCTCCGACCGTAGGAAACCTTTTTATCATATATCTTAGCCTGATATAGTCCTACCGTCAGACTGCTCCAACGGTAAGGACCATTTTCTGTGTTCTTCCCGTAGGCGGGTTTTCTACCGTTAGGTTGTGCACCAACCGCTAGCCGTTAGGCTACTGTGTATAAATAGCTCAGCCCGGCTGCGGGTGCTACGGCTAGGACAGTATGAGTTAAGTCCTCCCGTTGGAGGTTTCAACTGTCGGGGTGCTCAAACTAGGTCCAGTCATCTCTACCGTTGGGTGTGCTCGACCGCTACGGGTGTCTTACTGAGGCCAACGGTTGAACCAGTTTTACCTGTCCAACCGGTTGGCGGTATCATTTCTAACTCCCTTCCGTGCCACCGTCAAGCAGTTTGTCCAATATCTGATGTCACTTCTTCCGGCCCAACCGTGAATTGTCTTACAATTAGCGTCATTACTGATTTTCCGAGTAAGAGCCGCAAGGTGAAGAACAAGTTCATGTTGAACGGCCATTATCTCATGCTTGTGATTTTTGGTTTGTATCCGGTTTTCAGTTTTAAACTGACAGAGGACTTTGCCCAAAAATAGCAGCGGGCGGCTGGACTCGAAGCAACACCCTAGCCGCTAGCAAACATGCCCCGGCAATCACAACATTTTTCTCTGTTCTGATTTCAACGGGTTGTGCAAGTCTGGACTGGACTCATTTCTTGTCTTCTCGTCCAAGGACTTCGTTTGTACCCAGCGGCCAGCGTGTGAATATGTCGAGGCAGATAGCCGCCACAGAAACATGTGCTACCGTTCACGAAGACATCCCGGTTGAACAGGCCATGTTAACTCAAATTTTCATTGAGGGAATACCGAGTTAATAACAGCGGGTTCATTTCTTTGCTTTGGGAAGTGCCCAAGGAGATTTATCGCATGCAGGATTTATCAATCAAATTCCGTAGCCGCTAACCGAAATATTGTACCGACCACGGCTGTATCTCAAGCACCGCTGACTTGGAAAGTGTCCGGCTGGATGCCAAGTTCGAAGCAAGTTGCTTATTTCTTCTGTTCAGCAGCAACTCAGGGACTTGATTTAAGGGTCGTAACTAACGGCTGGGTGCATAGGACCGTGCAGCCGCTGGTAGACATGGCCCTGTAGCCTCGAGAAGAGTCAACTTGAGCATGTGTATACTCATGTTTTTTTGAATACTCTGAGTTTCCTGTGCCGGCTGTTTCTTTTCTGTTCATCTTGCACTAGGAGTTTATGCCTTGAACTGAGACATGAAGGGCCAACGGCGGGACCAATTTTAGTCTCCAGCAGCCAGTCGACATGCCTCAGCTGTCATGAGTGCATTTTCCTTGAACATGGAATGCAAACATTTGGAGTTCTTTACAGTGAACACCAAATTATCAGCCGCCGGTCCATTCCTTTGCGGTTGAACTTCCACAAGGATTCAGAGCGGCGGTAGCGGTCGTTATCTTGGAATCCTCTGGCCGCTACAAATTCATGTGTCACAATCACAGGCATTTCTCTGTGCTTGCTACCGACAAGTTCTGCAAGCGGGAACCAGAGAGTAGGATCCAGTTTTATCTTTATCTGTTGTCCTTTTTGAACTCTCGAAATAATGCTGGCGGCTAGCGGATGATCCCATGGGGTATTTAGCCGCTACAGCGCATGTCCCCACAGCCGCAGGAATTTTCCTGTGCTTGCTAAGGGCATGTCCGGCCAGCAAGAACCAAGAGTAGGACGACTTTCTGTTTCTCTATGGTTTCCGTTACCCAGCTCGCAGGATAATGAGAACGGCTGGCGGCCGGTCCTAGGGAGGTCTCTAGCCGCCAATAAACGTGCCCCAGCGGTTATAGAAATTTCCTGTGTCCGTCGCGGCCGCCATTTAATTCAATCAAGCTGAAACAAGGGTTATCATGGTTTTTCTTGTCTGTGTCTTTTCATGGCACAATATCGGCAGCGGGCAACAGTGGCGGGGTAACCAGTGGTTGAGATCTTAGGATGCTCTAGCCGCTTCCCGCAAGGTTGCCCTTATAGCCGCCAGATTTTTTATAACCCAACCTGGAAGGAAAAACACAAGTTCATTCCCGGTGGCTAAGTTATTAAAATCTGGCCGCAAGAAGCAATTTTCACGGCTGCCGCTGGTTGATGCTTGTTGCCGCTGGCCAAAGGAACCGTCCGCTGCTGAATTCAATTCAAACATTTCAGCCCTTGGTACCAGCGGTGACCAGCGAGTTTTGTGCCAAGTTCAATTTCTTTGAGCCTAACGGCACTCTGGGTTCGTGTACGAATTGAACCCGAACGGCCGGGTATAGGCTATCGGCTTAATCTGACCCGCCTTATTGGCTGCCAGAGTTTCAAGCCCGCAAGCCGCAGGGAAATACAGAATTCAATGTTGACTTGAAGATCCAATTCAACATGGTTGAACTCTGCGCATCCTTGGGTACTACGGTCACTGCCAGCAGTTGCATAGTTTTGCTGAGTATGCACCTGGTCCGCAAGCCCAGAAACATGAGAGGAGAGCGAAGATTACTGGATGCCCGTTCGGAAGGCAATCAGTAATCTTCGCCTCCTCAGCACAGCTCTTCTATCTTATGCTGGATCGGCAAGAGTGGACCGCTGCCAACATGTATCTCCTGTACTTCAAATGTAGCTGACCGCTGGCCTTACACCATACCAAGTCAGCTACTGACTTCTGAAGCACATTTCAAATTTTCAAGTGATGTTGCTCCCGCCGCACCAGATACATTACTGGCCGTGGGGGCAACATTTTCTCATATTCTTGTGCCGGGAGGGCACCAATATCGATATACAGTTCAATCTGAGAAGGCTCGGGCCGAATAATCCAGCCTGGTCTCAAAGTTATTTGCAATTTTCCTTGCGGCGCGGCAATACTCGTCAAAGTTGAACTCGAGTTCAGACTCAGAAGCAGCAGCCTCAAGCCGTCGGTCACTCAGGTACTCTTTGACTTTATCTTCGAACTCCGGCTCAAGTTTGCTCAGAAAGCCTTGAATTGCTTCCCGGTGGGATAACCGAGCTGGCGGTACAAGCAATTTCTGGACTTGAACACTTAGTGCTCTTATCAGTTTGAACAGATTATTCCGGTCGGAAATTTCAATGCTCCCGTCGGCATAAGAGTCGAGGGTGGAATGAAATGTGCGTACTGACCCCCGGGATTGTGCCCAAGCGCAAGGATAATTCTGTATCACTTCCTTTCTAAACACCGTGTATGGCTTTGAATAAGAATCAAATGCTCGCCATTGTCTGCCCGTCTCCTGCGCAGTATACCTGACGAGAAATTCGTTCTTTTCACCAGCAGGGGTTTTATCTATCTCCATCATCCGTTCAACGTGTTCAAGAAACTCAAGGAGCTCCTCCGGGCGGGTATCATCAAAATGCGGAGCATCCCTTTCATACGCCTCCGGTACACGGTTATCATCTGAATCATAGTCCGTCATTCTAGCGGTAGACGGGTTATCAAAGTGAAGGTGGGGTTTTTATGGTTTACGGGACAAGTTTCAATAGAGGATTCCAGCGGCAACAGCGGAGAGGGGCCGGAGCAAGGCTCAACGGTAAGGTAAATAAATTTGTTTTAGACTCAAGTCAAGTGCCAGAGTATGAGGTTTGTCGAAGCAAGTCCGACGATTCCGAGTTACTACGAGGATCGATGTAACGGGTGTTGCACTTTGTGGCGGCAGGACCAAATATGACTCCGGAGCAAGGCTCAACGGGGTGTAAAGGCTTTTTGGTTTATACTCTGGTTTAGGCCGGAGGGGCGAATGAACCACAAAATGGCTTGCACCAACGAAGTAGTGACAATCCACAAGTCTTATTCTTGAGCAACAACTCCTGTCACCCCTCGCGGTGGGCTCCAGATGAAACGGTGCAGTCGGGTGCAGCCGTGAAATCAAATAGAATGGCGGTCTGACCGGCGCAGCGAGCTATCAACTCAACTAACACCAACCAAAAACTAACCAAATCTAACTAATCTCACAAACTCCAATAACCGAAGCTAATCGTGTGTGTGTGAGTTCGGGGTAGTAGGACAGGCGTCTCGTCCCTCAAGAGTGTTGCTTTTCAAGTGGTGTCGACAAGTGACCTACGGGCTAAATTGTATAGCGCGCAAGTCCAATTGGGTTTCAATTCAATTCAATATCTCTATCTGTAGCGATGGCCCCCGCAGGAAGGTTTGTACGGCTCGAGAGTACTCGACTCGAGTACAAAATGCAGAGATTGTGTACTTGCAACGCTACGGTAACCACTCTAGCCACTGAGTAGCTACGGTAGACCGACAGGTCGAGCTATCCTTTATTTCCTCAAAACTCGTCAGAGCAAAGCTCAATGACGGCGGCAGAGAGCAAAGCTCAATCGGCGGCTAACAGTTTGTGGAACGTACACACTCGTTACGGCTTTCCTTAATTCCCTGGTAGTGTTATTGTCAGAGCAAAGCTCAATGACTGCGGTAGAGAGCAAAGCTCAATCTACGGCTAACGCTACGGAACAGCGAGGTTTCCAACGGGCAACTGGGCTGGCTGGACCGCAGGCACTTATGATGGTTTTCACCGGCGGTTCGCGGGACGTACACACCGTTATCCTTTCTTATTGCTTTCCAACAAAATCTGATTTCACATCTTATCTTTTCTCTGAGGTACTAACGGCTGGGGGCCGGATTCACTAGCGTACATTGGTGTAACTCTACTGTATTTATACAAATTGGATAGGCTGAAAGGAAATATTCGGAATGAGCCGGAATGGCGTGATAAGTCGTGATTGTTGTTCCGGGCGGCCTCATGGTTAGCGGTCCAATGGTAGGCTGAGCATTCCCAACCGTGGGTGCCTTTAACCGCCACTGTAGGTCCGCAATCATATCATTCGGTCTAGACCAGATCACCCTTACGGCTAGTGATTGCCTTCACTGCTTCTACCGTCAGAGCTCCCTACCATAGACCATTTTCAGTGCATTATATCTTTTCCATTTCTTATCTCAAGCGGTCCCTGTCGAACAGCTTACCGCTGGTCCAAGACCTACAGTAGACCATTCTTACGGGAAGGCTCATTTCCCGCTGAAACAACCAACCATTGACTTCCCGTTGTTCCGGTTGCTATGGTTTAGCCGTCCAGCAATCTCTCATCAACGGTCAGGCTAGCTCCTACCGTAGGAGGCAGTCCGACCGCAAGAATCTTATATCTTTGTCTTAGCTGGACTCTTACCATTGGACTATTCCAACGGTAGCAGCCGTTTCTAAACTTTTCCCGTAGGCAAGTCCTTTCTGTAGGGTAGCACAGCCACGGCTCAGCCGTGGCTCGAGTTGGCCATAAATAGACCAACCGGCGGCTGGCTCTAAGGTGGTCCAACCGTAAGAGGTTTGGCCCGTAGGGACTCCCGTTATCTTATTTCTGCTCAAAAACTAGTCTTCCCGTTGGAACAGTCCAGCGGGAAGAAGACTTTTCTTTCTGAGTTCATCCCGTAGGCTGGCTTCTACCGCCCGAATTGCACAGCCACCAACGGTCGGCCGGTAGACCAGATTCCTATAAATAGTCTGGCCGGCTGCCGGTGCTTCCGGCTCGAACTTGTCAATGTTGGCTTCCGGCTGAAGGTCCTCCAGCCGTACGGTAAGAGTTCAAAGAACAACTCCTTTATCGTTGATGAGGCTACCGCTTGTAGCGCCCAGCCGCTAAGACCGTAGTTCCTCTTGTTCACCTCAGTACTCAAAGAGTCTGGCGGTAAGCCAACTCCCGGAGCCCAGCAGTAGACTGTAAGGCTGAACTGAGACACCCGTTAAGGCTCTTGGTTGGACCGTAAAGTACTTGTTAATCACTGGCTTTCGACCGTGAGCGGTGTAGAATACCGTTCCGAGGAGAACGTACTCCCTCTAATCTAGTCTCACTTCGCCTCAGTATAGGTCGTAAATCGAAGAAAACTTAGTAGTTTTCATGCGTGTTTAGGTACACGCCCTATCACCGCATCGCACCTCAATTACCCAAAAATCAACCTGTGCAACGCCGACAACGCGTTCATTCAAGCCGTCACTCAGCGCCTTGTTGCGATGCCGTGAGAAGCGAAGCTGTAGCTCAACAGCTGCTATTTTAGTTCCTTTTGGCGCTCAAAGCTGTTCCCAGCGCTTACCCTTCCTTTCTTCCCTACCCCAACCATCCCAGTCGACGAACATCTATGGACACCGGCACTTACTCAGACGACGAATCCACTCCTCCCTCAAGCCCCGAAGACCCCATATACACGTCGTGAGCTCTTCCGAGTCCTCGCTTGCGCCGCCTCGTGGATTACGCCCCCCACTCCAGGTTTGGCGGCGGTATGTTTGCAGGCTCGCAGTACTTCACCATTGGTGGGGGCACATTCAACAACAACAACAACAACACCACGAACCATTATCATCCGGCGCCGGTCGAACCTCCCGGTATGTAATGTGAATTCCTGTCCCGAATCCCGATGATGCTGAAATATCAGGTAGACTTTCGCATGATTTCGATGGGGGATATCGACCTTCAACAGGAACTAACGGTGAACGAAAAGTCGGGGATTATCAACCGCCGGCTTGGACGTGAACGCCGCTGTGTTCGGCGGGTCTACTCTGCCAAGATCGATGGCCGAAATACGGACTTGACCGTCGCGATGTACGAAGGCGATGGAGCAAAGGAGGTATGTCAATTCTATTCCGTTTTTGTACACTGTTTGACCTCGACGTCGTAGGCATGGCGGCGCGATGTGAAGATTTATATGTCTCTTCGGTAAGTCGTGGTCCGTTTTACCTGTGTGTCACGTTCAAGACGACCCCAGTCACCCGAACATCGTCCAAATGTATGGGACTGCTAGGTCAGATGCCATGTATGCGACAATATTCCACGGTGGTGCGACTTTCGCTTTCAATTATTATGCTAGAGGTTCACAGATGATCCAGACTTGATACCACTCCAACTCGTGGCGTCGTCTTCGCCTATTATGAGGGTGTATATTTCTGCATGCTATGTATGTGCATCTCGACCTCTCTTTCTGGATCCGGTATCAATCTTGTTCCCAGAAGTTCGAGTGGGAGGTAGCTGAGTTGAACCTTGCTTTGGCCATCAAGGACTAACTGGGTTGTACGGTCTTAGGAAGCCTATGATTATGTGAAACAGTCACCGTACTTCGGCAATAGCAGCGAGATGCGTTCCACGTTGTGGATACGCCGCTCGAATGGCCGGCTCTGTGCAGACTTCGACCTTCAGCCGGATGGCAAGGATGAAGACCATGTCACTTTTTATCATCCTTACCGCAGGGAATATGGCCCACCCGTCAATCCTTCTTTGGATCCAACAAGCCAGGAGGCCGCGGCTATTCATTCTCTAACACTTGAAGAATATCACGAGATATGCTGGTTCACTCTACGCCAATTTCGATCTGTCTCCGTTTCCAGCTTTGCTACAATTTCTTCTGGAGCTGTCTTCCTTTTGGCCCAAAACGGTCAGCTTGAGGAAAGTGCTGAGATTGCATACCTCCCGGGGGGACAATTCTATGGTAGGGATTGGAACCTTCGGGAAGAAAGATCGAATGCAGTGTTTACGGAGAATGATTGGGCCCGGTATGGATTCCTTCGTTTATGCTGTGAACTAAACATCTCATGTCCATGTCATAGTTTCGACGCCAAGGATGTGTGCAACAGCGTACTTGCATCTACTCTGAGTTCCCCGCCTAATTACTCCGCCTGGTTCACACAAGCAAATCACATCTTCAGTCACCTTCAAATCACATCCAGTGTCGAGGATTATGGTATACCTGCACTTGCCATTGGAATTCTATGTTGAATCCCCTTTCAACCAGTTCTCATGTACTACGTCGAGTTTCAAATCGCATTGGGGACCTCGAGGGAGGACACTCCACCCGGCTATTTCTTTCTCTGTCCGACGACCGACTTTCAAACTGGATCATCGTCCTTCAGGTGGCCCGACTGCCCAGCCTATTGGTCTCTCGACCCATCAGGTGTTGACCGTCTCACCACAGAGGAGGCAACACAGCTCGGGTTCCCGGGTTTTGAACTGACTACAAAATTTGGGGGATTATCGTGGGACACCAGCGTCTACGCCGGCCTCCGCCAATTCCATCAAGCCAAAGGATTCGATCCGGAGAGTCAGGATGTCGCGCGCCATCTCGGAGAGCCGCTTTATAAAATTTCTCGCGATATAGATCCTCTCTTCGCCCATGGTGAGTCACCCATCGCAGCCAAAAGTTTCATTGCATCTGATCTCCGATATCCCAAGTGGAGGAAGACGGTGAAGGTGAGGAAGATTGGTCAGACGATGGCACCGATGAAGGAGAGCCCGATGACGAGTGGGAGGACGCGCAGAGTTCGGTAGAAGTGGAGCAGGATGGTACGAAACACGATTCCACCCGTCGACAATGCTAATCATTAGGTAGGCGACAAATCAACCGAGAACTCTGATGCAAATGAGGATGAGGGACTGCTCAATTTTAGCACCGAGCCGGCTGAGCAAAACAGTAAGTTGAACGCGGGACAAATGTGTCTGTGCATGGACTTACAATACCATTCTCAGCGACCGAAGCTCATCAGGAACCGGCCTGCAGTACGGACCAGGACCCAAATTCAGCGGAGCTTCGCGTCCTTGGTGCCGGCGTAACCGGTAGTGGCTTCATTCATCATATTATCGGGGGTTTACAACGAGGGTTGGCAAGGGGATTGGTTATCGAAACCGAGAATGTCGATGCCGAGCCCATTTCACCGTTCCTTATTTGAACTTGTGATTGCTTGCAAACTTGAACATGGACTGCTGCTGTATTAGATTTTTATAATACCTTTCCAACCGTTGCGCCCACGTGAATATTGCGGTTCTAAAGCAGGTTCGATTTTCCCTGTATGGCTTTGCTCGGCCTGCGAAGTGAACTCCCAAGAGAAATTAATGGTTGAATTGCATCCATAGACCGATCCACTCGGGCGGCGGGCCTGAAATATTATTGCCTAGCAGGGGCCTACGTCGCCGGGGGGTGTGGAGAACATTCCCTATCGCAGGCCCCACAGCCTAACCTTGAAATATCGATGGGACACCGAGGACTGGGCAGCGTTGCCCAACGTAACTGACCTGTTTCCTTTTAGCAGATCAAAAGGGGGTGGCGGTACCCGGTCCGGAGAGCCGCCACCTTGCTACAGTGCTAACGACGAGGGTCCTTAGTCAAAGGCTGAGAGTGAAGCCGCTATCTTACTACCCTATCGATCCTTCCCTTTCCACCTTACACTAGTACTGGGTGAATCATGCCGGGGTGGAGAATGGTTGAAAGTTCGATGATGCGTGCAGCGAAAAATTGATCGCCGGGCACAGCCTTGCGCTTGCTGCTTGCTTCCCACCATGAAGCTCAAATGACGTAAAGTGGCAAACGCGCTTTCAACCAGCAGTGGTCGCCCACATCACCTCTCCCTCCTTACCTACATTCACACCCTCAATAACGCGCATCCTCCTCGTCGCCAACACCCCCGAGCTCGCACTCAGCACACTCGCCGCCACCTTTGCTTTGTTCGTCAGTGAAATTGCGGTCTACACTGCCTTCGGTCTCCTCGTCGTCCCGGGGTACATAACCTACAAACACCGCACCCTCAACCTCGAGGCCAAGGTCAACCAGCAGTGGTCCCAGGAGCTCGGCGCCGCCGGCCGCCTCACCATCCAATCCGTGCTCGGGTGCTGTGGGTACTTTAGCCCGTTCGTGGAGGCGACGGTTAGCGCGACGTGTTATTCGCGGAGTATACTGCCCGGGTGCAAGCAGCAGTTTTTGGAGTTTCAGGAGAAGGCGTTGACGAGGTGGTATATCATTAGTTTTGGGTTGGTCCCGGTGCATATTGGTGCGTGGGGTTACGTCTTCCTTCTTCCGGCGTTCCTTGCTTCCCACCTTTTTGCGTTTGAACGTCGTACTAACCCCCATCGCAGCAATAATGGCCGCCGGCCTCCTCTGCTCCAACCACGTCACCTACCGCTTCGGCAAGGGCATGATGCCCAAGGCCTATCGCGAGTCGAGGGCGGTTGTTATGAATCCGGAGCAGTATGCGAGGTGAGCGCTCTCTTTTTTATTTTTATTTTAACTCCTTGTTTTTTCTGCCGATCGTGTTTGCTGTTGCGGAGGGTGGTTGTTTTGCGGGTGCGCGGATGCGCGTACTACGGCCGGCGTTCTCGCCCTTCCTTCTTTCCTTCTTTTCTATCCTTCGGCCTTCGGCCTTCCGCCCGGCCTTTCCGCGCCCCACCCTTCGCCTCCAGGGGGACTGGGTGCGGAGGGTGCGTTGTTTGCGTTCTTTGTGTTGTTTTCAAGGGAGGGAGAGGACGGTGCTGGCGGTGTCGCGGAGCGACTTTCATGTTCGTGCCCGTGCGCCGTGGAATCGTGGAGTTGTGCGCGGCGTTGTTTGGTTGGCTTCGTACCAATGGCGCGCACGCGCGAGCCTCGCCCGACGTGTCTTCCTCTCATCCCTACTTTCCCCTTCTAACCCCGATTCTGCTGCTTTCAATTTATCCCCCCAATTTATTCTCCCGTCTACCCTCCCCTTCCTTCCCTTCCTCCCCTCCTCTCCTCCTTCCCCCTCCTCCTTTCAAAAAACTCAATACTAACCCCCCCCCCCTCCAGCCAACTAGCAGACCAATACGGCACCGACGCCGCCGTGCACATCATCGCCAACAACTCGGGCAACACCGGTCCGCGCGCGCAGATGCATACGCGGGGAAGTGGGTTGAGTGGGTTGAGTGGGTTGAGGAGCGGGTACGGGGGTGGGGGTGGCAGCGGGGGGTAGTGAGTGTTTTCTTTTCTTTTTTTGACTTTGTTGTCGGCGAACCGCCTTCCTGCCCTCTTTCTTGTTCCTTTCGTGTTCCTTGCTTTGTGTTCATTTCTTCGTCTTCCCCTTTTCTTCCTGCGCATCATTCCTTCCTTCTACCCCGACATTCCCTTCTTTCTTTCTACCACCACATTTCCTGGGCAGCACGGCGTCCCTCGGGGAGATATGGGCTCGGCTCTGGGCTCTACCCGATCCAGTCTCTAGTTCCTCGCCCGGTGCCGGTGCCTCGGAGCGGTGTACCTTCCTCGTCCTATCACCTATTATTCGCATCATTCCTTCCCCCTTCCTTTTATCCTCCTGGGTTGTGCGGCAGGGGGGAGTAGGGAGTTTTGTTTTTTGTTCCCTTCTTCCTTTCTTCATTTGTTTTTCTCTTTGCATTCTCCCCTTCGTATCATTCCTCCGAAGAATATTAGGAAATTAATACTTCTCGTATTCTTACTTTATCTTCTTTTCTATTGCTGCGTTCCCTGCGCCGAAAAGGGACGATGTTGCTTCGGGCACATACGTCCAGCCCGGCGCCTTTCGGCCCAGGGAATGCAGTGTATCTTGCGTCCTTCGTATCCCTCCTTCGCATCGTTCCCCTGCCTTCTCCCCCTATAACTCCTTACTAACCCATCACTGCCCAAATGCCACCAAACCCCTTCTCCCCCAACCCCACCTCCGCCGCATCCGCCTCAGTCCTCAACCTAGCCGCACCGCATCAAGACGGAGACGAGGACGAGGAGAGGCATTCGTATGGGTATGGCGGGGTCGAGGATGAGAATGAGGGCGGAAATGGTGAAAGAGGGGGAGGAAGGGGGGGAGAGCATGTGAAGGACGAGTCGCTGGATATCGGGGCGGCGAGGTTCTGAGTGTTTTTTTTACTTACACGTAGTTACATCGCATCGCACCATAGTTTCTCGTATCGCATCACATCGTATGTACGTAGCAGACCCTCCTCGTAGCGGAGGAGGTGTTATATCCTTTATACCCCATGCATTCCAGGTTCGTTTGAGTGGTGGAGGTGGGAGTGGTGGAAAACCTTGCTTTTAAATTTTCGTCCGAGGCTTGCGTTTTCTAAAACAAACACATTCGAGGAGCATAGATGTCCGAGGGCGGATCCGGATGCATATGACCCGATCCAGATATCATATATCGTGTGTTCATGGCTTCAAACCTTTCGTTCGCGAGTTGTGGATGAAAAGTTCAAGTTGGCGAAGAGGGGGTGGCGGTGTAGCATGCTGCACGTGCTCGGGCCGGATCGGTGCCTTTTCTGCTCATTGCCACCACGACACGGCTTGTCTTGGGCTCATATACGGCGGAGCCGCAAACTCCTTTCGTACTCTTGGACTTGAATACTGTGCTATAGCTCCTGGCCGCGGCAAGTCTTGCATCTTCTTGGATGCTCGGCCAAGTTCTGTTGCCTAGTCTCCGATGCTCTCTACCTGGGCCTCGGTGCCTCACAGTTGGAGAAGATCAACGTCACTCGGGGCTCCATTTCAAATCGAATTCTTGCCGATAAAAATGATTAACTATCATCAGTATTATTTCCTCTAGGCTGTGATAACCCTACTCTTCCGGCCGCGGGTTGCGTGCGAGGCGCTTTGCCAGTAGCCATTATTCTCGTTGGTCCACCGCATGTTCCAACGCTCCGGAGCCGAGGTCCATATTTATGGTCTTACTCCCTCCCGCATCACTCCAAGTACCAAACTAAAACGTTCGAATCTTCCGTGCCCTTGCCCATCCACGCCTCGCTACCCGATATTAGCTGGCGTGGGTATATCGCGATAGGCTGCTGCGATTTTCAGAGCACAAACGAACCTGCCACCGTACTTGCTACGACTTCGCCTACCCCTTTAGCTCTACCACAATATGCTGGTTCAATTGCCCAAATCCAGCCTGTGATATCAAGGGGGAATGGGGATTAAAACTTCGGATGTGGGGGTCTGGCCCGATTTTTTGACTCTTATAACTCCACTAATACTCCGCGGAAACTTTCGGCATGCACTCGGACACCCCGTCATTCGACCCGTCACTCAGCACCGTGTTGCGATGCCGTGAGAAGCGAAGCTCATCAGGAAAAACCGAAATGACTACATAGACACACGCCATACTATACAGGTCTCGCGTGGTCTTTCAGTGTCTATAAAAGTACCTGGGTACTATGGCGGTCTATGTTGAACTATGATGGTCTATAAAAATTGGCCTCTACTATCATGTTCTATGGCGGGCATTTAATCTACTTGAATATTCTACGGTACTTTTGAAGTGTTAAAATCCAGAATGGCTACCAAATTGACTGGTGCGCGTATCGGCTACCCCAATTATTCACAAAGAACGACTGATATAAATCCAGGACGTCCGAGGTCCACAGCGGATCTACTGTGGCTCGGCCCAAAGTTTGGAAATTAAATAACTGACATGTCTGGTGTACGTCGGTCAAGGGAATTATGGAGCCCTGCATACTTCCATCCGCCCGTGGTCTAGGCTCAACGACGGAGTACGTGTGGTGGTGCTGTTCGTGAGATGGCTTGAAAGCTGAGAACCACTCCACGTAGGCGAGCCTGGGGTGTTTTGACCAAGCTGGCGGCGGCGCTGCCGTTGAATAGGGTGGTTGGAAGTCTGAAGATAATCTTGACGCCGCCAACTCTTGTTTCTAATTTCAGCAGCATCAGTCCCGATACAACGAAAAAATAAAAGATCCTTACCTGCCAACTCCGTTGCTGCCAAAGTTTCACAGGAGGTCGAAAGAATTCTTGATGCCGACGCAAAGAAGCGGCAGTTCCTAGCAGGTCGCCAGACACCAATAAATCGCGCCAAAACTTGCTGACTCCCCCGAATGACACCGCCGGGCCTGCTGATTAAATTGAGCGAGAAAGTGGTGTCATGTCTCAAAATGGTCAGGTGACTCGTTGCGCAGCGAGGCCGGCTGAACAAGCTGACCATCATTCTGCCTTTGTCTTTTACTTCCACAATCTCTCTTTCGTGTTCTCGTCTGCTTTCCTTTCCCTTGAGTTATGTCGGGGAGGGGCAAGAAGTCCAGCTCGCATGCAGTCCGCCCTACGTAAACCGGCCGAGAAACGTGTCGCCAAGCCAAAGCAGTCCAAGAAGGCCCAGGAATAAGGAGGTTGCGTGACTGAAGGGGAGCTTGAAGCTCTGAAATCCCAGTGTATGATTTACCATTTGTTTGTTTGAACGCGCTCACCTTTTGCAGTGCTTCAAAAATGCAATTCAGACCAACTTGACGAGGAGGAGGAGGGGGCGGCCGCGGCGTTGCCACGCAAAACCTAAGGTATGTCGCAGCGAAGTTGAATGCCGCGGGTTCTGATTTTACGCGACAAGTCAAAGGTCGCACCGCCTACCTTTTTTTGGATAGATTGACCGATTCAACTACTTACCTTCGCAGGGCCTTGGCGCGCCCGCGATGACGACGTACAATACATTCACTGGTACGTGTCTCATCATTAAACTCCGACGTAATAACAAGCAACCGTCAGTAACACCCTATTCAACCGTGTAAGCTGTATATTCTATGACGCTACCGAGGCGAGAAAGTCCCGAGCTCCTGGTCTCATGTACTGACTCCTTTCAGGTTCAAACCGGTCCTTATTTTACTATACCAGTACCCACTGATCGAAATCTCCATCGTCGCAGCTCGTTATAGGTCTTTTCGTACATATTTCGACTCGTAGTTATCTTTCTAGAGTTATTGTATCTACCGTCGAGCAGAATTGATTGGTTTTCACGCTCTTACCTGTGCAACTGGCCGATTCGAGTCTCCAATAAGTTCACTATGAGGTCTATAATGTCTATGAATATGAGCGCTTTCATAGACAGGCGGCGTACTATAATGGTCTTTGAGTGTCTATAAAGTTGAACATGGTCCCCCCACCTTACTAGTGGGGTGGCCTATTTACTATGAGGTCTATAATGTCTATATTTGTCTATGCTGGTCGTTGACGGTCTATACGGCAACTTGGGATTTTCCTGATGCTGTAGCTCAACAGCTGCTATTTTAGTTCCTTCTAGCGCTCAAAGCTGTTCCTAGCGCTTATTCTCTCTTCCTTCCCCACCTCCACCATCCCAGTCGACGAACATCTATGGACACCGGCACTTCCTCAGACGACGAACACACTCCTCCCTCGGGCCCTGAAGACCCCATATACACGTCGTGAGCTCTTCCGAGTCCTCGCTTGCGCTGCCTCGTGACTTACGCCCCCCACTCCAGGTTTGGCGGCGGTATGTTTGCAGGCTCGCAGTACTTCTCTATCGGTGGAGGGACGTTCAACAACCACGTAAACCATTATCATTCGCCCCCGGCCGAAGCTCCAAGTATCCTTCATCGCGAACTCCTTTCACTGAGGACGCTGAATATTGACTAGACTTCCGCATAATCCCAATGGGGGACATCGACCTTCAACAGCAGGTAATGGTGAACGAAGAATCAGGGATTATCGACCGCCGACTCGGACGTGAACGCAACTGCGTCCGGCGGGTGTACTCTGCCAAGATCGACGGCCGAAATACGGACTTGACCGTCGCTATGTATCAAGGCGATGGGGCCGAGGAAGTGTGTCAGTTCTATTCCAGCTTCATTATACTGTTTGACCTCGACGTTGTAGGACTGGCGGCATGACATCCAGATCTATATGTCTTTGCGGTGAGTCGCAATATGTTTCTTATCTGTGTCATGCTCAAGTTGACCTCAAGCCACCCCAACATTGTCCAGATGTATGGTACTGCTAGCTCAGGCGCAATGTACGCGACAATATTCCACGACGGTGCGATTTTCGCTTACAATTGTCTTCCTGGAGACTGATTGAATGGAGGAATCAGATTTGATACCATTTGGGCGATTCATGGCCTCAGCATCGCCTATTATGACCGTGTACGTCTATGCATGCTATGTATGTATCTCCATCTCCTCTTTTTATGTTCAACATTGATCTCTGCCCTTTCTGCAAGGTCACCGAGTGGAGGGTAACTGTTAAACCATACTTTGGGCTTCATCATCACTAACTCGGTCATACGGTCCTAGCAGGCTAACAATTATGTGAGGCAGTTTCGTACCACCCAATTGGACTTGAATCTCCGCTCCACGTTGTGGATACGCCGCTCCAACGGCCGGCTCTGCGCAGACTTCGGCCCTCAGCTAGATGGCAAGGATGAGGCTGCTGACTTCAAGTTTCATAGTCTTTACCCCAGGAAATCTCACCCACCCATCACTCCTTCTTTGGATCCAACAAGCCAGGAGGCTGCGGCTATTCATTTTCTAACACTTGAAGAATATCACGAGATATGCGCGTGCACTCTAAGCCGATTTCGATCAGGCTCCTTTTCCAGCTCCGCAATGATTTCTTCCGGAGCTGTCTTCTTCTGTCCCCCGAATGGTCAACCTCTGGAGGGTGCCAAAATTGCCTCCTTCACAGAGTCAGATTTTCCTAGTTGGCATTGTTGGGGAAGATGGGATGGAGTGCTCATGGCAAATGATTGGACCCGGTATGGATTCCTTCGTCAATGCCGTGAACTACTCGTCTCATGTCGATGTCGTAGTTTCGACACCAAGGATGTGTGCAACAGTGCACTTGCATATACTCTGAATTTTCCGATTGATTACTCTGCCTGGCTCACACAAGCTAATCACATCTTCAGTCGCCTTCAAATCACATCCAGTGTCGAGGATTATGGTATGCCTTGTGCTTTGGCGTCGGAATTGTATGTTACATGTGCCCAAACAGTTCTCGTACATTGGGTTGAGTTTCAAATCACAATTGGGACCTCGAGGGACGACGCTCCACCCGGCTATCTCTTTCTCTGTCCGACGACCGAGTTTCAAACCGGACCGTCGTCTTTCAGATGGCCCAACTGCCCAGCCTATTGGTCTCTCTACCCATCAGGTGCTGAACGTCTCAGCACAGAGGAGGCAACACAGCTCGGGTTCCCGGCTTTTCAACTGACTACAACAATTGAGGGATTATCGTGGGACACGAGCGTCTACGCTGGCCTCCGCCAATTCCACCAAGCTAAGGGCTTCGATCCGGACAGCCAGGACCTTGCTCAGCATCTCGGACAGCCGCTTTATAAACTTTCTCGGGAAGTGGATTCTCCCTTCACCCCCTTCGCCCACGGTGAGTCGCCCATTACAGCCAAAATTTTCATTGCATCTGATCTCTGAGATCTGCAGTGGCGGAAGATTGGTCGGACGATGGGAGTGACGAAGGAGAGACAAACGACGAGTGGGAGGACGCGCAGAGTTCGGTAGAAGTGGAGGATGGTACGGAACAAGATTCCGCCTGTCGACGATGCTAATCATCCGGTAGGCGATGAATCACCTGAGAACTCTGATGCAAATGAGGATGAGGGACTGCTCAATGTTTACACTGAGCCGCGCGAGCAAAACAGTAAGCTGGACGCCGGACAAGTGTGTGTGTGCATGCGCTTACAATACCATTCTCAGCGGCCGAAGCTCGCCAGGAACCGGCTCACGGTGTGGACCAGGACCCAAATCTAGCGGAGTCTCGTGCCATTAGGACCGGTATCAGCTTCATTCATCGCATTATCGGGGAGTTACAACGAGGTTTAGTCACCGAAAGCGAGAATCTCGATACCGATCCCATTTCACCGTTCCTTATTTGAATACCCCATCGCTCGCAACTGGGTTTGGACATCTGTGTTGTGTTAGATTTTTATTTTCCAACTGCAACCCCATGTTGAGATATTGCGGTTTTAAAGCAGGTTCGAGGTTCCCTGTACGAACTCGCTAGCCTCCAAACGAACTCCGAAGAGAAATTTGAGCCTGGTGCATGGTTGAAATGAATCCATGGACCGAAATATTATCAGCACTAGGACTCTAGGAGGGCCTACGTCGCTCGGCGGCGTGGGAAATATTGCTTATCCGACGAACGCCCCACAGCTTGAGCTTGAAAGATCGATAGGACACCGAGCACTGGGCTGTATGACTTTGCCAAACGCTAACAACTTTCACGAGGAAAAAAAGAAAATGTTTTCCTCATCCCCAGGCCCTTATCCCGAATGGAACGGGCTCCGCTACACTGAGTATTGTCTATGACTCAACAGAGGTGGCGCGCACCACACGCCAAGAGGTATCTTTGGTCTCTGAATCTGGTAATTACTTACAACAGAGTATATCCTCATTCGTCTAGATCCCAGGCTTTGGGTTTTCAACGCAAATACCAACCCCATGTCAAGTTAACCTCGTCTTGAACAAAATTTCGGTGGGTCTTCCTGAAGTCATCTCTGCTGCATTGCATTGCATTGCCCTTGAATTTCATAGCCAGCCCTCGTTCCGAGACCTTCGATCCGTTCCAGGACCCACATAATCTTGTCAGTTCTACTTTAGCGCTGACGTCTTTGCCCTTTCAGATTCAAAGAACTTCAGTTCAATTTCATGATCAACCTACCTGTAATAATAATACTCTGCATCGGGAGTTTTCCCTCTCACTCATTCTGTTCCATTCTTTTCAATCACTTATAACGTTTTTAGTTCCCACAGTTCCCTCCACCACCTCCGCGCAAATTGAATCGAACGGAGGTAAGCTTCCAATTCAACTTGATTCAATCTCATTCAGCTACGTACTTACTGGCCTTCGTTTTGTTTAACCAGAGTCTCTTGCTGTTCATTCACCTTGAATTCAGTGGCACCGCGGTGTGCGGGTGAACCTCTGTTCATTCTGCAGTGTATCCTGGGAACTGACCTCCATTGAAGAGCCCCAGTACCCGGCCTGGACCCCACGTCCACCCGCGACGGATGAATGAATTTCGTCGCACCAGTCTGTACTCCTGGACCGAGTTTGAATTCAATCCCCGCATACTTAGACTTATTTATCGTCTATTTTATTTATTTAGTGTAGCCAACTTGAATCTGCGCTGGCGCTGCACTGTATACACTGGTTTGAGTTTGGATTGAAGGCAAGTAAGTACGCACCTGTTCTTTGGGCCCTGTTGAAGCTGACTTGATTCTCGTTCACAACTTGATTCCGCGGCGTTTCGAGTCCTGCAAGCTTCCGGCACTCAACGCGCTCAATATTGATCCCGTGAAATTCCCCGGACCAGGTAAGTTTTGCGTCTTCAGCGTTCTCGATATCTATTGACGAGATTCCCACAGAGTTTTTGACAACCCAGTTTTACAGTAAGAACGCAAGTGAGATTAAATTCGAAAATTAAGCAGGGACATGCGCGCGGGCGTGTATGGATACAGGACTGGGTAGGGAGCGGGAAGGAGAGTATGTGCGCGCGCCGGGTGGATGTCCACGACCCGGTCCATACGGCGCGCACAGGTCACGGCGCCGTTTGAGCGCAGGCGCAGGTACCACCTCGAGGAGACTTGACGGCGCGAGGGTGGAGGCAGGGACGAGGAGGGGAGGGGCACGATAACAAGGGCGGGTGCGGAGGCGGAGAACGAGGGCGGGGGTAGGAACGGCGCGGGTGGAGAGGTATGTATGAGATTTGGGCTGGTTCGCGTGCGCCAAGGAGGGCATCCGGTTTGTATTTGTTTCCCCTTGGTAAGACTAGCGCTGACGATGCCCGCGTACAGGCGCAACGTCGCGATGCAGCAGAGTAGGCGGAAGCTGCCGTTGCTCGTTCTCCTGGCGACGGTGTCGAAGGATTGAGGGTGCTGTCAGTGCAGCGACGGTGCATCGGAAGGAGGGCGAGATGCGGTGGTGCGGGCGGTACGGAGACCAGCGACGGCGAGGGCGGAGAGAGGAGGAAAAGGATATATCCAGGTAGAGGTGGTAGAGTATGTACTCACATGTGCCCGCCGTGTAGTCAGTAAGTCCTTCCCCTCCCTTCTCTCCCCTTTTCTTTGCAAACCAATTTGCAGCAGCGCCGGCACAGTGGAATTGGGCGGGGTGCGGCCTGGTGCGATACAGCGGATTTGCGTGCGGTACCAGGGAGGAGGTGGACCAGGAGAGCGGGTGAGGCGCCAGGGAAGGTCGGGAAGCTTTCGAAGTAGAAAGGAGAGACAAAAGGAGGGTGAGCGAGAGTCGGTAGAGTTCATTTAACTTGAAGCGCGTGTGCCGCGTAGAGTCATCTAGATCGCTCTGCGCGGGAACCACCGGGAGCCGCCGCCACAGAGTTTTTTGGGGTTGCTTTTTGAATGGATAACAACACAAGGCCGTTGAAGATCCACCACTTCTCCACGACGAACAGGCCGGTGCCAACCGGTGGTGCAGCTTGCTGTTGTTTACTTCAGAGGTCGATGATGTCAGCGCATCAATCTGGTCCTTGTTCTTGACCATCATCTCGCGCAAATCTCGCGCACTTTTTTTTTTTTTTGGTTGTGGTTTCTTTCTGCCGATTCTGGGTAGCTCTGTGCGTGTCTGAGGCCTAACACTGCAGCTATTTGCGTGAGATCCGCGTGACATTTTTCGTTGTCAGGAATCACTACGGAGCCACCGCGGATTGTCGATTTCGAGTCCCGACTCCTGACCGCCTTCTGGGGCCAAGAGTCTCTCCCCTTGTAAATTTGCATCTGCCCCATACCATGGATCTCTTGCTTCTGCTTGCCTCTGATGATTTTTACTTGCCAACGGCCTCCCTACTGCGAGTCCTCGACACAGTTACCGCTCCTCTCGCTGGCGCAGTTCCGAGCGCAAAACAAATCAAGTGTGCGCTCGACAGAAACTCAAACAAAAGCAGATTCTTAAAAGCCGGAGTCCTCTCTCCGCAGCTCAAACCCTACGCCCGACGGCATCCGACTTCGGACTTGAGGTCGCTATCCCGGAAGATAGTGCACCGATCTCTGAAATATGGAACTTGGCCATTGATGCCACAAATCTTCTCGTTCAATCGTGTTCCGGGCAGATGCCTAATTAAAGAACCGGCGATATACTCCGTTAATGGCGCATTACAAACTTCACCGGCAATATAAACGTCCACCTCCCACCGCCAACCTTCAACTCCCTTTTACTCACTCAGAGGCGCCTGGCCGAAAAATCGCTGAAGTTATTTCCCCACTAATGCAAGATGTGTGCTACATAAGATCAGGGCGCAAACTGTCATTAACCGGCCGCGGACCCTAGAACCTCGGCGCATGCTCTCTCCTCCTGCTCCCAGTACTGCAAGACATGTTTGTGGCCTTGCCCAACCCGCCGACAATTTTGTTGCGCGATATTCTTGATACGGTGCAACTTCACCTAGTTCGTCCCGCCCGCATCCTACATATACCCCGGTCCCACTCAAACGGAAAGCAACTCCCTCATATAACCGTTCAAATGGCCTGCCCGCTGTGAATATTAAATTCCCGCCGGTATTATTCCCACTCGCACTCTCTGCCTGGCTCTGTCGATTCACTCTCCCTACCATTTGGGCGTCTGCGACCCCCTGCATCTATGTTAAAACCATCTCGCAATGTCTCACGTCAGTATCCGTCGAGCCTCACCAAAGCAAACTGTGGCCCTACAAAGCACAGAAACGCACACATTGAAATTTTCTTCCGCAGGGAGCGGTAAGTCGAAAATATATAGATAATCTCCAGCGCGATTTGATCTTCGGAATCTGGAGATGATTCTCCAGGAGATCACATCTTTCATTGTTGCGGCTTTCGGCCAGGCGCATCTCAGGTACCAGTCCCTCGATCGAGCGTCAAGTTGGCACTGCACCTCACTAGCATCTCTTCACTCTCCCACCTGTTCGCATTGACTCATATTCGAACCTCCGCATCGATGGAAACATCTCCGTGTGGCCCCTACGAAGCACAGCAGATCCAAGCACCCTGTCCAACGCTGACAACGCGTTCATTCGAGCCGTTTGCTCACCGCCTTGTGGCAATGCCGTGAGGACCAAAGTCGAAGCTCAACAGCTGGTGTCTTATTTTAGCTGCTTCTTACAGCATGAAAGCTGTTCCCAGCGCTTATCCTGCCTTTCTTCCCCACCCCCACCATCCCCGTCCACGAGCATCCATGGACACCGGCACTTACTCCGACGACGAATATACTCCTCCCTCAAGCCCTGAAGACCCCATATACACATCGTGAGCTCTTCCGAGTCCTCGCTTGCGCTGCCTCGTGGCTTACGCCCCCCACTCCAGGTTTGGCGGCGGTATGTTTGCTGGCTCCCAGCATTTCACCATTGGTGGGGGCACATTCGACAACAACAACACCACAAACCATTTTCATCCGGCCCCAGTCGGACCTCCAGGTATGTAATGCGAATTCCTGTCCCGAATCCCGATGATGCCAAAATATCAGGTAGACTTTCGCATGATTCCGATGGGGGATATCGACCTTCAACAGGAACTGATGGTGAACGAAGAATCAGGTGTTATCGACCGCCGACTTGGACATGAACGCAGCTGTGTTCGGCGGGTCTACTCTGCCAAGGTCGACGGCCGAAATACGGACTTGACCGTCGCGATGTACGAAGGCGATGGGGCAGAAGAGGTTCGTCGTCCTCTTTCGTTCATGTAGATGCCGTCTAACTTTAACGTCGCAGGCCTGGCAGCAAGATGTCGGGATGTATATGTCTCTTCGGTGAGTTGTTGTCCGTTTTCCCTTTGTGTTGCGTTCAAGACGACCCCAGTCACCCGAACATCATCCAAATGTATGGGACAGCTAGCTCAAGTGCAATGTACGCGACAATATTCCACGGCGGTGCGACTCTACGTGTAATCACTGTCATGGATGTTCACACATGATTTAGACCTGATCCCATTTCAACAATTCGTGGCCTCGGCTTCACCTATTATAACTGTATACATCTATGCATGCTATGTATGCATCTCCATCTCTTTTTTATGTTCAACATTTATCTCTTCCCTTTCCACAAGGTCACCGAGTGGCTGGTAACTGAGTTAAACTATGCTTTGGGCTTTATTATCACTAACCCGGTCATACGGTCTTAGCAGGCTCGCACTTATGTGGAAAGATCGCCGTACCAGATTGGATTGGAGATGCACTCCACGTTGTCGATACGTCGCTCGAATGGCCGGCTCTGTGTGGACTTCAGCCCTCAACCGGATGGTAAGAGTGAGGGCAATAAATTCTTTGTTTTTTACGCCGGGGAATATCACCCACCGATTAATCCTTCTTTGGATCCAACAAGCCAGGAGGCCGCGGTGATTCATTCTCTGACGTTGGAAGAATATCACTCTATATGCGTGTCCGCCCTAAGCCGATATCGATATGTCTCCATTTCCAGCTCCGCAACAATTTCTTCTGGAGCTGTCTTCCTCTGTCCCCCAAACGGCCAGCTTGAGGAAGATGCTGAAATTGCATACCTCCCAGGGGCACAATTAGATGGTGGGGTTTGGGATCTTGGGGAAGAAAGGTTGAATGGAGTGCGCATGGAGAATGGTTGGACCCGGTATGGATTCCTTTGTCAATGGCGTGAACTACTCGTCTCATGTCGATGTCGTAGTTTCGACGCCAAGGGTGTGTGCAACCGTGTACTTGCATATACTCTGGATTTCCCAGTTCATTACTGGAACATCTGGCTCACACAAGCAAATCACATCTTCAGTCGCCTTCGAATCACATCCCATTTAGATGATTATGGTATGCCTTGTATTTTATCGTTGGAATTGTGTGTTGAATCCACTTTCAAACAGCTGTCGTGTACTGGGTTGGGTTTCAAATCACAATCGGGGACACGAGGGAGGACTCTCCACCCGGCTATCTCTTTCTTTGTCCGGGGACCGACTTTCAACTTGGACCGTCCTCCTTCAGGTGGCCGGACTGTCCAGCATATTGGTCTCTCGACCCATCAGGTGTTGACCGTCTCAGCTCCGAGGAGGTAACACAGCGCGGGTTCCCCTCTTTTCAACTGACCACACAAGTCCATGAACGCTCTTGGGACACCAGTGTATACGCTGGCCTCCGTCAATTCCATCAAGCCAAAGGATTCGATCCGGAGAGTCAGGATGTCGCGCGCCATCTCGGAGAGCGGCTTTATAAACTTTCTCGGGAAGTGGATTCTCCCTTTGCCTACGGTGAGTCGCCCATCGCAGCCAAAAATTTCATTACATCTGATCTCTGATATTTGCAGTGGAGGAAGATTGGTCGGATAATGGCACCAATGAAGGCGAGACCGACGACGAATGGGAGGACGCGCAGAGTTCGGTAGAAGTGGAGGATGGTACGAAGCACAATTACGCCTATCGACAATGCTAATCATCAGGTAGGCGATGAATCAACCCAGAACTCTGATGCAAATGAGGAGGAGGGACTGCTCAATGTTTGCACTGAGCCGCACGAGCAATGCAGTAAGCCGAACGAAGGACAATTGTGTCTGCATGCGCTTACAATGCCACTCTCAGCGGCCGAAGCTCGTCAAGAACTGGCTTACGGTGTGGACCAGGACCCAAATCCAGCGGAGCTTCGCATCCTTAGTGCCGGCGTAACCGGTAGTGGCTTCATTCATCACATTATCGGGGGTTTACAACGAGGGTTGGCAAGGGGATTGGTTATCGAAACCGAGAATGTTGATGCCGAGCCCATTTCACCGTTCCTTATTTGAACTTGTCATTGCTCGCAAACTTGAACATGGACTGCTGCTGGATTAGATTTTTATAACTTTTCCAACCGTAGCGCCCACGTGAATATTGCGGTTCTAAAGCAGGTTAGATTTTCCCTCTATGGCTTCGCTCGGCCTGCGAGGTGAACTCCCAAGAGAAAAAAATGGTTGAATTGCATTCATGCACCGATCCACTCGGGGCTTGAAATATTATTGGCACTAGAAGGAGGCTTACGTTGCTGGGGGGCGTGGGGAACATTCCGTATCGAAGGCCCCCCAGTCTAACCTTGAAATATCGATCGGGCACCGAGGACTGGGCAAGGCTGCCCAACCTAGTACTGACCCGTTTCCCTTTTACTAGATAAAAAGGGGGTGGCGGTACCCGGCCCGGGCCGCCCGGAGAGCCACCACCTTTCCACAGTGCCAACGACGAGGGTCGTTGGTCGAAGGCTGAGACTGAAGCCGCTTTCTTACTATCCTATCGATCCTTCCCTTTCCCCCTTACACTAGTACTGGGTGAATCATGCCGGGGTGGAGAATGGTTGAAAGTTCGATGATGCGTGCAGCGAAGAATTGATCGCCGGGCACAGCCTTGCGCTTGCTGCTTGCTTTGGGTATGGGCAGCCCCGGTTCGCCGATCGTTAGCTGACTAAGCCATCAAAAGCCGAAATTCATCCACTTTGTTTCATTTTGTGGATTGGGACGGTTTCACATTGCAGGAGCATGAATAATATTAGTAACAGATGTCCTGAGCTCACATATGACTTTGTAAAGAGGTAATGCAGCACAATGAGCAATACTAATTAATAATGGCAGAAGGGGTCCAATGAGTGGGACAGTTTTTCATCTTGTTTTGTTCTCAAAGCCTCAGGATGAGCCCTGAGACATCTCAAAAAGATGCTTCAATTTTTCCCCAGCCCTTGGGCGCCCTACAGAAGGCAGGAGTGCGCGTTGTTTACCCCTGTTTACGCGATTGGGCAGGCATTTCGGGATGAACAACCACACCGGCGAAGACCCCCGGACTTTTGACCAAATAAGTTAACATGAGATTCTAGATGTTTTTGTCAGAAAACATTACCAGATATCATCTGGGAACTGGGTCATTCAGCGGTGACCCAAGGGAGATCTGGAGACCCTTTCTCAAATTGGAAGATTTTTTTTGACAAAAACATCTAGAATACCGTATTAAGTTGATTAGTAAAAAGTCCGAGGGTGGTTGCTGGTGTGGTTCTCCTTCCCGAAAGTTGTGGACAGATTTTGGGTCGGCACATTGATCGGCGCTAATCGCGTGATCAATTGATCGCCCGCCAAAAAGCGTGGGATTGCCCATGCCCACTTGCTTCCCACCATGAAGCTCAAATGACGTAAAGTGGCAAACGCGCTTTCAACCAGCAGTGGTCGCCCACGTCACCTCTCCTCCTCGCCCTCGTCTTCTCCCTCCTTACCTACATTCACACCCTCAAGAACGCGCACCCTCCTCGTCGCCAACACCCCCGGGCTCCGTGACGCTTGCCGCCGCCTTTGCTCTGTTCGTCAGTCTGATAGGATACCTCGGCCCGCTGCCTTTGCTTTGTTCGTCAGTCTGATAGGATACCTCGGCCCGCTGCCTTTGCTTTCTTCCCCTTCCTCCTCTGGATCGCCTTCGGCCTGCGCATCGTTCCAGGCTAGATCACCTCCAAGCGCCGCACCCTCAACCTCGAGGCTACGGCCGCCTCACCTCCAGAGCGTGCTCGGGTACTGCGGGTACTTTAGCCCGTTCGTGGAGGCGACGGTCAGCGCGACGTGTCCCGGTGCATATTGGTGCGCTTGCCCTTCATTCAATTCTACCGAGTACTGATTGACGGAGCAGCGATAATGGCCCCTGGCCTCCTCTGCTCCAACCACGTCACCTACCGCTTCGCCAAGGGCATGATGCCCAAGGCCTATCGCCTCAGTCGCGAGGCGATGGCGGTCATCCGGGAACAGTATGCGAGGTGCGTTGCGAGGTGCGTTGGGTTCCCTTCTTCCCTTCATCTTTACTCCTTCTCTTTCTTTTGTGCTTGCGGCGGGGTGTGGTGCGGGTGGGCGGATGCGCGCACTTCTCCGGCGTTCGCGCCTCCCTTTTTTTCTTCTGGCGTTCTCGCCCCCTTCTTTCCTTCTTTCCTATCCTTCGGCCTTTCGTTTACGCTGTTTGCGCTGTTTTAAGCATGTGCGTTGTTTTAAAGGGAGGGAGAGGGAGAGGACGCGTCGATGGAGCGGCGTTGGTGTTGGTTGGTTGGTTGGTTGCCGTTCCTTCGGACCAACGGCACGCGCGCGCGCGCGAGCTTCGCCTGACGACGCGTCTTCCCTTCCTTCCCCCTTCCTTCCTCCCCCTTATTCCTCTTATCCCCCTCATCCCTACCTTCCCTTCTAACCCTCGATCCTCCCTCCTTCCCTCATCCTCCTTTTCATCCAAAACCTCAATACTCATTCAAAAACTCGATACTAATCCCCTCTCCCCTTCCAGCCAACTAGCAGACCAATACGACGCCGATGCCGCCGCGCACATGATCGCTAACAACTCGGGTAACACCGGCCCGCGCGCGCAGACACATACGCGGGGAGTGGGTTGAGCGGGTTGAATGGGTTGGGGAGTGGTGGGAGCGGGGGTGGGGGGTAGTGAGTTTTTTTCTGGCTTCGCCTGCGACATTCCCCCCCTTTCTTCGTTTATCCCTTCCCCTTCATTTCTCGTTCCTTTGTCCTATCCCTCCTTTCCCTTTTTTGGATCATTCCCATTCCCTCCTTTTCTTCCTTCGCGTCATTCCCTCCTTCTACCACCACATATTCTGGGCCGCACGGCGTCCCTCGGTCTTCCTCGGGTCGGGGAGATCTGGGCTCGGTTCAGGGACCCGGAACGGGGTCGAGGCATATCTACCCGATCCAGTCTCCAGTTCCTCGCCCGGTGCCGGTGCCTCGGAGCCGTGTACCCGTCCTCGTCCTATCACCTATTATTCCTCCTTCCTTCAATCCTCCTCGGTTGCGCGGCGGGGGTAGGGAGTGCGAGTGGGGGTGGGGGTTTTGTTCCCTTCTTCCTTTCTTCGTTTGTTTTTCTCTTTGAATTCTCCGCTTCGTATCATTCCTCCGAAGAATACGAGGAAATTAATACTTCCTCGTATTCTTACTTTATCCTCCTTTCTATTGCTGCGTTCCCTTTCGGCGCAGGGAACGATGTTGCCTTGGCCTTGCGCCACAGGTGCTGGCACCGCGATCGAGGCATATATCCGCCCGGCGCCTTGAGTCAGGGAATGCAGGGTATCTCCCGTCCTTTATTCCTTTCTTGTTTCCTTCCTTCTTCTGTTCCCTTCTCTTTATTCTTTCGTATCATTCCCGCCGTCCTTAGATTCCCGCCTTTCTCTTTTGCTTCACATCATCCTCTCATATCCCCTTACCTCCACTAACCCTTCCTCCCAGCGCCCAAATGCCACCAAACCCCTTCTCCCCCAACCCCACCCCCGCCGCATCCGCATCGGACCTCAACCTCGCCGGCCCGCAGCCGCACCAGGACGAGGACGAAGAGGGGGATGGGTATTCGTATGGGTATGGGTCGAGGATGAGAATGAGCGAGGGGCCGGGGGGCAACATGTGAAGTACGAGTCGTTGGATATCGGGGCGGGGCGGGGGTTTTAGGGTTGGGTATGGGTGCGGGTTCGAGATTTGCTTTCGGTTAAAATTGCAGGAGCAGGTAGCTATATTAAAATTGCAGGAGCAGGTAGCTATAGAGGAGCTCAGCCTCAGACATTCATTCATCGCTTTCGTTTCTTGTCTTTTTTCTGTTCTTTACATACCTCATCATACCTCGTACCTCGTACTTACATCGCATTCGCATCGTATCGCACCGATCGCACTGCACTTTCTCGTCTCGTATGTACCTAGCTGACGCTATATACCGTTGATACCCACCTATTTTCGTTTTGTGACAGTTTTGTGAGTTGTGTAAGTGGGAGAAGGAGAGAGGGGAAGGAGGAAAAACCTTCCTTTCATGTTCGTCCAAGTCACGCGTTTCTTTCAGATAAACGCAGGACGATTGATTCTTCGAGGAGCCATTCTGTCCGAGGGCGAATCCGGACATGTTAACCGAGTTCCACATATATGCCAGACCTGCGCAAATTTAACACCTGCCAAATTGAATTGAATCGTTGAGTTTAAATCAAAGGAGGTTGAGGTTGAATGAGCACTGAATTGGTTTTCATTCACAGTGTATCGTACATGCGTTTCGTGCGCGAGTTGTTGGCGAAGAGGGGGTGGCGGTGTAGCACGTGCCCGGGCCGGGGTGCTTTTCTGCTCCGTGCCACCACGACCAAACCACGACGGCGGCGAAGTTCGTCAACCTTTGGGCTCGAGAGCCGCAAGTTCGCAGGCCTGTGTGGCATTGAATTCGATGTGCTACTGGGTTCCTGCACGCCCGGCCGCTTCAATTCAAGTCTTGGATCTTGCCTTGGATACTCTCGTCTCGCGGCCAAGTTCTGAATCTCTACATTCTAGGGAATCCTTCGAAATACTGTTCTTTCTCTGGTTCCCTCCCACATGTGGTCTTTAAATAGTCCGGCGCTTCAGTTCCGGCACTTCGCTGATAATCGGCGCGGTTCAGCGAAACTCTCGATTCGATTACATGGCCGCATGGCCGCAGCTGCTGTGATTTTCCTCTCGGTATACTCCATCCTACGACTTATATCTCAATCCGTCGGTGACGCCAAGTGCCGACGTCCTCCCCGCTACGAATCCTCGACACTTGGGTATTCAAAACTCGCCGTACCGCTCCTTTCCCTGGCTTTATCTTAAGCGCAAAACTTACATGTTCTCCTTCGCTCGCCAGATCATTCGCGTTGGCCCGCGTCTCCGTCTGGCATCTAACTTTACACACAGCATCCAAACCTCGAGCCCGACGTTTCCCGCTTCAATCCCGCATCACGCACCTTCAAGCGTGGGCTATACATGGAACAGAAATCAAAAGCAGATTAAAATGATACCGTGCGCGCGTACACCATTAGGATTTTCCGTCCGCAAAGAGCGGTGACTTCTACGGCGAACGGTATTCGACTTCAAACCTGGGCTAGCCGCATACTCCGATGGAACGAGAACGTCAGCGCCGCTGGATTCTGGCAATGGATGCGTGGTATCTTTCCGCTGTTCTGTGTTTTGGGCAGGCGCATCGTGACAAATGTGGACACTTAGTACTGGGAGCTACCCGGCCGAAGTTTGGTATTGTTGTAATTTTCTCAAGATTAGTGATGTCGCGGGCCCGGCCCAGGCCCTCAGGCCGAGCCGAGCCGGGCCCGGGCTTGGTCAAGCCGAGCCGAGCCCGACACAAGGCTTGGGCGGGCTCAGGGCTCGGGCTTGAGAAATGCCAGGCCCGCCAGGCCTCGCAAGCCCGGGCCTGGATATATATGGCCAAGAGTGTGCCGATGGTGCGCAGCGCTCACGGCACTTTGGCTTAGGCGGCTTCGGTGCCGTCAAATGCCGAACTTTATAACGCGAACCTGTCGCTCGGCTCGTCGCCACTGCTCTAAACTGGCGAATGGTACAAATAAATGCCGGCAATGTTGACCGACCGAATTACAGCGGCGTTCAATGTTCAGAACAGCCGAAAAAACCCCTAACTTAGTCGCGGAGACATTTGGTACTTCTACTCCTATATAATATACATGTACCCTAGCATACTATTTTTTAACTTTGGCTGGGAGAAAGCCTGGGCCCAAGCCCGGGCTCAGGGCTTCAGGCCCCGCACCCAGGGCTCGGGCTCGGGCCTGGAGAATTTAAAGCCCGAGCCCGCCCAAGCCGAGCCCGAGCCCGGGCATCCAGGCCGAGCCGGGCCCGCGACATCACTACTCAAGATGTCACATCAAACCTGAATGCTAGGCACGATCCCCCTGCGCTCGCAAGCGAGTTGTGACCGCAGACCTCTTTCTGGGCTTGAAGATGAGCGTGCTCTCTCGGTACTCCCCCCTTCCTCCTTCGTATATCTCAATCCGCCGGTAATCTTATTCACCAGCTGCGATCCCGACGATATTCAGAGACTCGTTCTCCCTGACCGAGGCTCGTCTGAATCACTCTCAGGCATAAACAATCCCTTTGACTCGCGCTTTGACACTCAGTCTCAGTCTGCGAAAGAAAATCCCCGCACCCCGCATCTACGTTACTGTAAAACCTCGGAATGAATCCGACCCCGACCCTCGAGCAATATCTCACGCCCCCCCGCCCCCTCCCCCTGGCACTACCTTACCGCACCCCAATTCTAGGCCCAACTTAGGGCTTTGCACTTGAAGTTTGATCCCCGGGTAGGCCCTCCCTTTACTTCCCGACAATTACCCAAAAATCAACCTGTGCAACGCCGACAACGCGTTCATTCAAGCTGACACTCAGCGCCTTGTTGCGATGCCGTGAGAAGCGAAGCTGTAGCTCAACAGCTGCTATTTTAATCCCTTACAGCACGAAAGCTATTCACGGCGCTTATTCTCTCTTCCTTCCCAACCTCCACCATCCCAATCGACGAACATCTATGGACACTGGCACTTACTCAGACGACGAATACACTCCTCCCTCAAGCCCCGAAGGCCCCATATACACATCGTGAGCTCTTCCGAATCCTCACTTGCGCTGCCTCGTGGCTTACACCCCCACTCCAGGTTTGGCGGCGGTATGTTTGCTGGCTCCCAGTATTTCACCATCGGTGGGGGCACGTTCAACAACCACGTGAACCATTATCATCCGGCGCCGGCCGGACCTCCAGGTATGTAATATGAGCTCCTGTCCTGATGATGCTAAAATATCAGGTAGACTTTCGTATGATTCCGATGGGGGATATCGACCTTCAACAGGAACTAACGGTGAACGAAAAGTCAGGGATTATCGACCGCCAGCTTGGACGTGAACGTTGCTGTGTTCGGCGGGTGTACTCCGCTAAAATTAACGGCCAAAATACAGACTTGACCATCGCCATGTATGAAGGCGATGAGGCGGAGGAGGCGCGTGTTTAATCCTCTTTCATTCATGTATATGCCATTTGACCTCAGTGTCGCAGACCTGGCGGCGAGATGTCAAGATTTATATGTTTCTTCGGTGAGTTGTGGTCCGTTTTACCTGTGTGTCACGTTCAAGACGACCCCAGTCACCCGAACATCGTCCAAATGTATGGGACCGCTAGGTCAGATGCCATGTATGCGACAATATTCCACGGCGGTGCGACTTTCGTTTTCAATCATTATGCCAGAGGTTCACAGATGATCCAGACCTGATACCACTCCAACTCGTGGCGTCGTCTTCGCCTATTATGAGGGTCTATCTCACTGCATGCTATGTATGTATCACCATCTCCTCTTCTACATTCTATTGATCTCTTCCCTTTCTGCAAGGTCACTGAGTGGCTGGTAACTGAGTTAAACTATACTTTGGGCTTTATTATCACTAACTCGGTTATGCGGTCTTAGCAGGCTCGCGATTATGTGGGGAACAAGAGCAAGGAGTATTCGGAGATCCACTCCACGTTGTGGATACGCCGTTCGAATGGCCGGCTCTGTGTGGACTTCAGCCCTCAGCCGGATGGCAAGCATGAAGGCCGTGTCACTTTTTATTATCCTTACTCCAGGGAATATCACCCACCCATCAATCCTTCTTCGGATCCAACAAGCCAGGAGGCCGCGACGATTCATTCTCTCCCGCTTAGGGAATATCACCATATATGCTCGTATACTCTAAGCCGACTTCGATCTGGCTCCTTTTCCAACTCTGCAACGATTTCTTTCGGAGCTGTCTTCTTCTGTCCCCCAAACGGTCAGCTTGAGGAAGGTGCTGAGATTGCATACCTCCCAAGGACAGAATTTCGTAGTTGGGATTGGAACCTTGGGGAAGAGAGATTCAATAGAGTGCTCATAGAGAATGATTGGACCCGGTATGGATTCCTTCGTCGATGCTGTTAAGCAATTTCCTCATGTCGATGTCATAGTTTCAACACCAAGGACGTGTGCAACGACACATTGACATACGCTGTATGGCTCAGAGACCCCTTTGCCTGGCTCCCACAAGCAAATTACATCTTCAGTCGCCTTCGAATCACATCCCATTTAGAGGATTATTGTAGGCCTTGTTTTGCCATCGGAATTATGTGTTGAATCCCCTTTCAAACAGTTCTCATGGACCGGGTCCTCTTTCAAATCAAAATTGGGAACACGAGGGAGGGCACTCCACCCGGCTATCTCTTTCTCTGTCCGATGACCGACTTTCAACCTGGATCATCGTCCTTCAGGTGGCCGGACTGTCCAGCATATTGGTCTCTCGACCCATCAGGTGCTGAACGTCTCAGCACGGAGGAGGCCACGCAGCTCGGGTTCCCCTCTTTTCAATTGACCACACAAGTCTCTGGATATTCTTGGGACCCCAGTGTCTACGCTGGCCTCCGCCAATTCCATCAAGCCAAAGGCTTCGATCCGAAGAGTCAGGATGTCGCGCGCCATTTCGGACAGCCGCTTTATGAAGTTTCTCGGGAAGTGGATCCTCCCTTCGCCCACGGTGGGTTGTCCATCGCAGCTAAAAGTTTCATTACATCTGATCTCTGATATCTGCAGTGGAGGAAGATTGGCTCGACAACGGCACCGATGAAGGAGAGACCAACGACGAGTGGGAGGACGCACAGAGCTCGGTAGAGGTTGAGCAGGATGGTGCGAAAGACGATTCCGCCTGTCGATAATGCTAATCATCAGGTAGGTGATAAATTAACCGAGCAGTCCGATGCAAATGAAGATGAGGGACTGCTCAATCTTTGCACTGAGCCGCGCGAGCAAAACAGTAAGCTGAACGACGACAAGTATGTCTGTGCATGCACTTACAATGCCATTCTCAGAGGCCGAAGCTCGTCAGGAACCGGCTCACGGTGTGGACCAGGACCCAAATCCAGCGGAGTCTCGTGTCCTTAGGACCGGTATCGGCTTCATTCATCGTATTATCGGGGGTTTCCAACGAGGTCTAGTCACCGAAAGCGAGGATCTCGATACCGATCCCATTTCACCGTTCCTTATTTAAACTTGTCATTGCTTGCAAGCTTGAACATGGACTGCTGCTGCATTAGAATTTTATTACTTTTCCAACCATAGCGCCCAGGTGATGATTGCGGTTCTAAAGCAGGTTCGAGTTTCCCTGTATGGCTTTGCTCGGCCTGCGAAGTGAACTCCCAAGAGGAATTAATGGTTGAATTGCATCCATAGACCGATCCACTCGGGCGGCGGGCCTGAGATATTATTGCCTAGCAGGGGCCTACGTCGCCGGGGGGTGTGGAGAACATTCCCTATCGCAGGCCCCACAGCCTAACCTTGAAATATCGATGGGACACCGAGGACTGGGCAGCGTTGCCCAACGTAACTGACCTGTTTCCTTTTAGCAGATCAAAAGGGGGTGGCGGTACCCGGCCCGGAGAGCCGCCACCTTTCTACATTGCTAACGACGAGGGTCCTTAGTCGAAGGCTGAGACTGGAGCCGCTATCTCACTATCCTATTGATCCTTCCCTTTCCCCCTTACACTAGTACTGGGTGAATCATGCCGGGGTGGAGAATGGTTGAAAGTTCGATGGTGCCTGCAGCGAAGAATTGATCACCGGGCACAGCCTTGCGCTTGCTGCTTGCTTCCCACCATGAAGCTCAAATGACGTAAAGTGGCAAACGCGCTTTCAACCATGGTCGCCCACGTCACCTCTCCCTCCTTACCTACATTCACACCCTCAAGAACGCGCACCCTCCTCGTTGCCAACACCCCCGGGCTCCGTGATGCTCGCCGCCGCCTTCGCTTTATTTGTCAGCCTCATCGGCCACCCCGGCATCCTGCTGAACAACCGCCCTTCCTCGCGGTGTACACTGCCTTCGGTCTCCTCGTCGTCCCGGGGTACATAACCTACAAGCGCCGCACCCTCAACCTCGAGGCCAAGGTCAACCAGCAGTGGTCCCAGGAGCTCGGCGCCACCGGCCGCCTTACCATCCAGTCCGTATTGGGGTGCTGTGGGTACTTCAGCCCGTCCGTGGAGGCGACGGTTAGCGCGAGGTGGTTTCAGGAGAAGGCGTTGACGAGGTGGTATATTGTTAGTTTTGGGTTGGTGCCGGTGGATATTGGTGCGTGGTGTTCGTGCTTCTTCTTTCTTCGGGCGTTCCTTCCCTCCACCTCTTTACATCTGGACGTCGTGCTAATCAACGCCGCAGCGATAATGGCCGCCGGCCTCCTCTGCTCCAACCACGTCACCTACCGCTTCGGCAAGGGCATGATGCCCAAGGCCTATCGCCTCAGTCGCGAGCCGAGGGCGGTTATTATGGAGCAGTATGCGAGGTGAGCGCTCTCTTTTTTATTTTATTTATTTTACTCCTTGTTTTTTCTGCCGATCGTGTTTGCTGTTGCGGAGGGTGGTTGTTTTGCGGGTGCGCGGATGCGCGTACTACGGTCGGCGTTCTCGCCCTTCCTTCTTTTCTATCCTTCGGCCTTCCGCCCTGCCTTTCCGCGCCCCACCCTTCGCTTCGAGGGGGACTGGGGCGCGGAGGGTGCGTTGTTTGCGTTCTTTGTGTTGTTTTGAAGGGAGGGAGAGGACGGTGCTAGCGGTGTCGCGGAGCGACTTTCATGTTCGTGCCCGTGCGCCGTGGAATCGTGGAGTTGTGCGCGGTGTTGGGTGGTTGGTTGGCTTCGTACCAATGGCGCGCGCGCGCGAGCTTCGCCCGACGTGTCTTCCTCTCATCCCTACTTTCCCCTTCTAATCCCGATTCTTCTGCTTTCAATTTATCCCCCCAATTTATTCTCCCGTCTACCCTCCCCTTCCTCCCCTTCCTCCCCTTCCTCCCCTCCTCTCCTCCTTCCCCCTCTCCTTTCAAAAAACTCAATACTAACCTCGCCCCCCCTCCAGCCAACTAGCAGACCAATACGGCGCCGACGCCGCCGCGCACATCATCGCCAACAACTCGGGCAACACCGGCCCGCGCGCGCAAACGCATACGCGGGGAAGCGGGTTGAGCGGGTTGGGCAGCGGGAGCGGGGGTGGGGGTGGGAGCGGGGGATAGTGAGTGTTTTTCTTTTGTTTTTTCGCACTCTTTCACTCCCGGATTTCTTTCTTCGTTTATCCTCCCTTCATTTCTCGTTCCTTCCCCTTTTCCTTGCGCGCTTTTCCGTCCTTCCTTCGCCCCTTCCTTACTTTTTTTCTCTTTCTTCGGATCTTTCCCTTCTTCCTATCACCACATTTTTGGTTTTCCTGGCCGCACGGCGTAGCTCGGTCTCGCTCGGTTCGGGGCGATCTGGGTTCGGCTCGGACGCAGGACCCTGGGTCGAGACACGTGTCTGCCCGATCCAGTCCCTCCCCCGATGCCTCTGAGCCTGGAATACAGTGGAATTTCATCCCTCCTTCGTGACATTCCTTTATTCGCTAAATTCCCGCCTTCCTTTCGTATCATTCCTTCCTTCATTTCCGCCTTCCCTCCTTTTTCTTCACATTATCCCCTCTTTCTATCACTGCCTTCCCCGGACCAAAAGGCAACCAGGGTGTCCCGGTGTCTTGAGCCGGGGAAACCAGTGTATCTTCTTCCGACCTTTGCATCATTCCCGCCTTCTTTTCTTGCATGCGCTACCGCTCTTTTTCTCCCCTGTTCACACTCTTTCTTTCTTTCGACTCGATACCCATTCCCCGTTTCCTTTCTTCGTGCCATTCCTTTCTTCCTTAATTCCCTCCTTCCCACTCCACCGTGAGTCGGGCAGGGATGTAGTGTGTTTTGTTCTTCCTTCGTTTGCTTCCTTCGTTTGCTTTTGGAGGCTTCCGTCCTTTTATCACCGTGCTTCTGCCCCGAGAGGCCTTCCCCGGCCCAGGTATCTAGGCGCCGGGCTAGGTAGGTATATGGTCGACCTACCTAGCCCGGCGCATTGAGCCAGGGAATGCAGTGTGCCTTGCGACCTTGATTATTTCTTTCCCTCCTCTTCGTATTGTTCCTTCCGTCCCTACACTACCATTCCTTCCCCTATGTAATTCCGTACTGATCTATTATCCAGCGCCCAAATGCCACCAAACCCCTTCTCCCCCAACCCCACGCCCGCCGCCTCGGCATCGGACCTCAACCTCGCCGGCCCGCGGCCGCACGAGGACGGTGACGAGGAAGGGGACGGGTATTCGTATGGGTACGGTGGCGTCGAGGAGAGTGATGAGCGAGGGGCCGGGGGGCAGCACGCGAAGTACGAGTCGTTGGATATCGGGGCGGCGAGGTTCTGATTTTCTTTTCTTTTCTTTTACTTCTCGCTTTCACTCATGGGCATGGTAGTTTTCGAAAAGCCGAGGGGGGCACGGAGCACGGGGAGCACGGGTAGATAGAGTTCCAGACATTACGTTCATTCATCGCTTTCGCTTTCGCTTTCCTTTTTTACATACCTCATTCAAGCCGTCACTCAGCGCCTTGTTGCGATGCCGTGAGAAGCGAAGCTGTAGCTCAACAGCCGCTATTTTAAACCCTTACAGCACGAAAGCTATTCCCGGCGCTTATTCTCTCTTCCTTCCCCACCTTCACCATCCCAGTCGACGAACATCTATGGACACCGGCACTTACTTAGACGACGAATACTGTCCCTATATGTAGGGGAGCAACGGCCTGAGGACCGTGACATGCCCGTTGCCTTTTTTCCAGACAACGGAGCCCACCGTGAGCGTGACCGTTGCCTAAAGAGGCAACCAACAACTTTTCAAAACACCCGAAAACACGGAAAAAACTCACCAACTTCAAGGAATTGCAGCATAAAACTCGTATATGTTGGTGTGGAACCAGCTACATAGTCATCGGTAGGCGTGGATTTTTTTTCGGGATTTTATGCATCATTGTCACGATTTTTCAAGGAAACCAACCTCACCGTTACCGTGACAAAGGCAACGCAACGGCCCACCCGTTACCGTGACCGTTGCTCCCCTACATATAGGCACAGTACACTCCTCCCTCAAGCCCTGAAGACCCCATATACACATCGTGAGCTCTTCCGAGTCCTCGCTTGCGCTGTCTCGTGGCTTACGCCCCCCACTCCAGGTTTGGTGGCGGTATGTTCGCGGGTTCGCGGGCTCCCAGTATTTCACCATCGGTGGGGGCACGTTCAACAACAACAACACCACGAACCATTATCATCCGCCTCCTCCGCCTCCGGCCAAGTTCCAAGTATCCTTCATCGCGAATTCCTTTCACCGGATGCTAATATTGAGTAGATTTTCAAATCATTCCCATGGGGGACATTGACCTTCAACGGGAACTCACTGTGAATGAGACGTCGGGTAATATCGATCGCCGACGTGAACGACACTGTGTTCGGCGGGTCTCCTCCGCAAAAATCGACGGACGAAACACAGACTTGACCGTTGCCATGTATGAAGGTGATGGGGCAGAGGAGGTACGTGTGCTTAATCCTGTTTTGTTTTTGTATGTGCCGTCTGACCTCGCTGTCGCAGGCATGGCAGCAACACGTCAAGATGTATATGTCTCTTCGGTGAGCTGTGGTCCGTTTTCGCTCAGTGTCGCGTTCAAGATGACCCCAGTCACCCAAATATTGTTCAAATGTATGGGACCGCTAGGTCAGATGCCATGTATGCGACAATATTCCACGGCGGTGCGACTCTTTTCTCAATCATTGACCTGGAGGTTCACAAGTGGAGGAATTAGATTTGATACCACTCTACCTCGTGGCGTCAGCTTCGCCTATTATGAGGGTGTATATTTCTGCATGCTATGTATGTGTATCTTGATCACTGTTTCTACATTCTATTGATCTCTTCCCTTTCTGCAAGGTCACCGAGTGGGAGGTAACTGAGTTGAACCGTTCTTCGGTCTTCACTAACTCGGTCGTACGGTCTTAGCAGGCTCACGCTTATGTGAAAAGATCACCGTACCAGATTGGATTGGAGATGCACTCCACATTGTGGATACGCCGTTCGAATGGCAGGCTCTGTGTGGACTTCAGCCCTCAGCCAGATGGCAAGGATGAGGGCAGTAGATCTTTTAATGCTATTTACGCCAGCAAACATACCCCCCCACTCAATCCTTCTTCGGATCCAACAAGCCAGGAGACCGCGGCCATTCATTCTCTGACGCTTGCAGGATATCACGATATATGCTGGTTCACTCTAAGCCGACTTCGATCTGGCTCCTTTTCCAGCTCCGCGACGATTTCTTTCGGAGCTGTCTTCCTTTTGCCCCATAACGGTCAGCCTAAGGAGGGTGCTGAAATCGTGTCCCACTCGGAGGCAGAATTCTTTCCTTTGGATTGGTACCTTGGGGAAGAAGGGTTGAATGGAGTGCTCATGGAGAATGATTGGAACCGGTATGGATTCAGTCCTTCGTCGATGCTGTGAACTAATCATCTTGTGTCAATGTTGTAGTGTCAACACCAAGAACGTGTGCAACGACGCACTCAGATACACTGTGAAATTTTACACATCGTACGCCTGGCTCACACAAGCAAATTACATCTTCAGTCGCCTTCAAATCACATCCAGTTTCGAGGATTATGGTGTGCTTTGTGTTTTACCATTGTAATTATGTGTTAAATCCCCTTTCAAACAGTTCTCGTCGACCAGGTCATGTTTCAAATCAAAATTGGGAACATGACGGAGGACCCTCCACCCGGTTACCTCTTTCTCTGTCCGACGACCGACTTTCAAACCGGACCTTCATCCTTCAGATGGCCTGAATGCCTGGCCTATTGGTCTCTCGACCCATCAGGTGTCGACCGTCTCAGCACGGAGGAGGCTGCACAGCTCGGGTTCCCGTCTCTTCAGCTGAATACACAAGTCTATGGATATTCTTGGGATACCAGCGTCTACGCTGGCCTCCGCCAATTCCATCAAGCCAAAGGATTCCATCCGGAGGGTCAGGATGTCGCGCGCCATCTGGGAGAGCCGCTTTATAAAGTTTCTCGGGAAGTGGATTCTCCCTTCGCCTGCGGTCAGTCGCCATCGCAGCCCAAAGATTTCTTTTGCATCTGATCTCTGATATCTGCAGTGGCGGAAGATTGGTCGGATGATGGCACCGATGGAGGAGAGACCGACTACGAATGGGAGGACGCACAGAGTTCAGGAGAAGCGGAGGATGGTACGAAACACGATTCCGCCTGCCGACAACGCTAATCATCGGTTAGGCGATAAATCAACCGAGGACTCTGATGCAAACGAGGATGAGGGACTGCTCAATGTTTGCACTGGGCCGCGCGAGCAAAATAGTAAGCTTAACGCAGGACAAGTGTGTTTGTGCATGGACTTACAATGCCATTCTCAGCAGCTCACAGTGTGGACCAGGACCCAAATCCAGCGGAGCTTCGCGTCCCTAGTGCCGGCGTAACCGGTAGTGGCTTCATTCATCATATTATCGGGGGTTTACAACGAGGGTTGGCAAGGGGATTGGTTATCGAAACCGAGAATGTTGATGCCGAGCCCATTTCACCGTTCCTTATTTGAACTTGTCATTCCTTGCAAACTTGAACATGGACTGCTGCTGTATTAGATTTTTATTACTTTTGCAACCATAGCGTCCACGTGAATATTGCGGTTCTAACAGGTTCGAGTTTCCCTGTATGGCTTCGCTTGGCCTGCGAAGTGAACTCCCAAGAGAAATTAATGGCTGAATTGCATCCGTAGACCGATCCACTCGGGCCTGAAATATTATTGGCACTAGGAGGGGTCTACGTCGCTGGGGGGTGTGTGGAACATTCCTTATCCATGCCCCACAGCCTGAGCTGAAAGATCGATGGGACCCCGAGGATTGGGCAATGTTCCCAACATAACTGATCCGTTTCCCTTTTACCGCATAAAAAGGGGGTGGCGGTGCGCCCCTCCGGCCTGGAGGAAGCCACCTTTCCACAGTGCCAAAGAGGAGTGTCCTTGGTCCGATAGTGGAAGCTGAAAGCCCGCTATCTTTCCATCCTGTCTTTCCCCTTACAGATAGCCCTATATATAGGGGTGAATCGTGCCGAGCAGAAGTTGGGTGAAAACGCGATGATGCCCGAAAAATTGATCGCCGTGCACAGCCTCGCTACGCTTACTTCTTACTACCATTCATGAAGCTTGAAACTTGAAGCTTCATGAATGAGCCTGAAGCGGCAAAGCCTGCTGGACGCCTTTCGAGATCATCCTGTTCATCGCCAACATCGTCCTCTCCTGCTACTCCCTCTGCGCCCTCGTCTTCTCCCTCCTCACCTACTTCCACACCCTCAAGAACGCGTGCATCCTCCTCGTTGCGAACACCCCCGAGCTCGCCCTCAGCACGCTCGCCGCCGCCTTTGCTCTGTTCGTCAGTCTCATAGCATACCTCGGCCCGCTGCCTTTGCTTTCCTCCCCTTCCTCCTCTGGATCGCCTTCGGCCTGCACATCGTTCCAGGCTACATCACCTACAAACGCCGCACCCTCAACCTCGAGGCCAAGGTCAACCAGCAGGGTCCCAGGAGCTCGGCACCGCCGGCCGCCTCACCATCCAATCCGTGCTCGGGTGCTGTGGGTACTTTAGCCCGTTCGTGGAGGCGACGGTTAGCGCGACGTGTTATTCGAGGAGCATACTGCCGGGGTGCGAGCAGCAGTCTTTGGAGTTTCCGGAGAAGGTGTTGACTCGGTGGTATATTGTTAGTTTTGGGTTGGTGCCGGTGCATATTGGTGCGTCTGCTTCCCTCTCTCTTTTCTGGGTTGCTTCTTCTTTCTTCGGGGCGTTGTTTCTTCTTTCTTCCACGGCGTTGCGTCTTCTTTCTTCGAGCCCACTGCCCGCCTGTGGCGTTCCTTTCTTCTTGGATTTCGAGTCTGTACGTCGTGCTAACCCTCATCGCAGCGATAATGGCCGCCGGCCTCCTCTGCTCCAACCACGTCACCTACCGCTTCGGCAAGGGCATGATGCCCAAAGCCTACCGCCTCCGTCGCGAGGCGATGGCGGTTATTATGGAGCAGTATGCGAGGTGAGCGCTCTCTTTGTTTTATTTTATTTTACTCCTTGTTTTTTCTGCCGATCGTGTTTGCTGTTGCGGAGGGTGGTTGTTTTGCGGGTGCGCGGATGCGCGTACTACGGCCGGCGTTCTCGCCCTTCCTTCTTTCCTTCTTCTCTATCCTTCGGCCTTTCGCCCTGCCTTTCCGCGCCCCACCCTTCGCTTCGAGGGGGACTGGGGCGCGGAGGGTGCGTTGTTTGCGTTCTTTGTGTTGTTTTGAAGGGAGGGAGAGGACGGTGCTGGCGGTGTCGCGGAGCGACTTTTATGTTCGTGCCCGTGCGCCGTGGAATCGTGGAGTAGTGCGCGACGTTGGTTGGTTGGTTGGCTTCGTACCAATGGCGCGCGCGCGCGAGCTTCGCCCGACGTGTCTTCCTCTCATCCCTACTTTCCCCTTCTAACCCCGATTCTTCTGCTTTCAATTTATCCCCCCAATTTATTCTCCCATCTACCCTCCCCTTCCTCCCCTTCCTCCCCTCCTCTCCTCCTTCCCCCTCCTCCTTTCAAAAAACTCAATACTAACCTTGCCCCCCCTCCAGCCAACTAGCAGACCAATACGGCGCCGACGCCGCCACGCACATCATCGCCAACAACTCGGGCAACCCCGGTCTGCGCGCGCAGATGCATACGCGGGGAAGTGGGTTGAGTGGGTTGAGTGGGTTGGGGAGCGGGAGCGGTGGGAGTGGGGGTGGGAGCGGGGGGTAGTGAGTGTTTTCTTTTCTTTTCTTGACTTTTTTGTCGGCGAACCGCCTTCCTGCCCTCTTTCTTGTTCCTTTCGTGTTCCTTGCTTTGTGTTCATTTCTTCTTCTTCCCTTTTTCTTCCTTCGCATCATTCCTTCCTTCTACCCCGACATTCCCTTCTTTCTTTCTACCACCACATTTCCTGGGCAGCACGGCGTCCCTCGGGGAGATCTGGGCTCGGCTCTGGGCTCTACCCGATCCAGTCTCTAGTTCCTCGCCCGGTGCCGGTGCCTCGGAGCCGTGTACCTTCCTCGTCCTATCACCTATTATTCGCATCATTCCTTCCTCCTTCCTCTAATCCTCCTGGGTTGCGCGGCAGGGGGGAGTAGGGAGTTTTGTTTTTGTTCCCTTCTTCCTTTCTTCGTTTGTTTTTCTCTTTGCATTCTCCCCTTCGTATCATTCCTCCGAAGAATACTAGGAAATTAATACTTCCTCGTATTCTTACTTTATCCTCTTTTCTATCGCTGCGTTCCCTGCGCCGAAAGGGGACGATGTTGCTTCGGGCACATACGTCCAGCCCGGCGCCTTTCGGCCCAGGGAATGTAGCGTATCTTGTGTCCTTCGTATCCCTCCTTCGTATTGTTCTTCTTGCCTTCCCCCCCATATAACTCCCTACTAACACCCCCTTCCTCCCCAGCGCCCAAATGCCACCAAACCCCTTCTCCCCCAACCCCACGCCCGCCGCGTCCGCATCGGACCTCAACCTCGCTGGCCCGCGGCCGCACCAGGACGAGGACGGGGACGAAGAGGGGGACGGGTATTCGTATGGGTTTGGCGCGGTCGAGGAGGGTGATGAGAACGGGGGAGGGGGGAGAGGGAGAGGGGGAGATCATGTGAAGTACGAGTCGTTGGATATCGGGGCGGCGAGGTTCTGAGTTTTCTTTTTTTTTTTGCTTTGCGTTCTTTTGCTCATCGGGAGTTGTGGTTTTCGAAAAGGGGCGCGGAGCCCGGGGAGGAGGTAGATAGAGCTTAGACATTAGGTTCATTCATCGCTTTCGCTTTCCTTTTTTACATACCTCATACATACCTCGTACTTACATCGCATCGCATCGCACCACGTCGCACTGCACGTTCTCGTATCGGCTCGTCTCGTATGTACCTAACCTGGCAGGCAGAGGCTATTACTGTACCATTACGTTCAAATCGACAGGGGGTGTGACGCGTGACTGGTTCGACCAATTCGACATTTCGACAGCCCCCAGAAAGCCGCGTGACAAGGGAAAAATTTCGATATGGGCCCCAAATCTTACCCTTCTGTTAAGGGTAATTTCTCGAGATAGCACAGAAATATTTGCGCAGTGTATTGAATACCTATTTTGAGTTTCTTTTTCAGGCCATTTTAGGTTGTTTTTAGGTCAGAAACCCAACCACATGCTCAAATTTCAGAGTTGCGGGTACAAATAGCCCAAGGACTTGTTTAAATCACACTTAGAAAGATTAGGGAGTCACGGTGGTTTTCTGGGCTGTTTTGTGCGATTTTTCGGCAGCGTGACGAACTGCTGGACCTATTCGACACTGGCCTCCGTGACGCGTGACCACGACCAGAATTCGATATCGACAGGGGGGTGTGTGACACGTGACTGTTGATTTGAATGTAATGGTACAGTATACCGTTGATACCCACCTACCTATGGATTCCCCGGTCTTTTTGATTCGTTCGTGTCGGCGAGAGGAAAACAAACGAAGGATGGTTTGTCCGAAACAAACGCAGCACGATTCTTCGAAGAGCTATTCTGCTCGAGGGTCAATCCAGATGGATATGACCCGACTTCCAGATATATCTCGGACGTTTTGAAAATTGAAATGCGCTTCAAATTTCGTGCGCGAGGGTGGGCGAAAAGGGGGTGGCGGTGTAGCACGTGCTCGGGCCGGAGAGCCGTCGCTTTTCTGCTCCTTCCCACGACGCCGGCGAATTCGTCAAAGCTCCTTCGGCTCAACGGCACTGCAATTCGTGTGTATTCCTTCGATTTACTCACGAGCTACTGGTCCCGGTCGCTTCAAGTCTTGGATCTTGCCTTGGATGCTCTCGCCTGCTCTCGTCTCGCGGCCCAGTACTAGTTCTGGTTCTGACTTGGAATTTCTACATTCTAGGGACTCTTCTGATTGTTTTTTCTCTGGTTCCCTGCGACATGTTGCCTTCAAACAGTCCCGCGCTTCGACCTCCGCCACTGCGCTGGTGGCGACCAGCGCGGTTCTGCAACTCTCGATGATGATTTCCCTCTCGGTATACTCCATCCTACAAGCCCCGCCAAGCTCCCTCCGAAAATTTGGCCGTTTGAGCCTCCTCAATTGTTGTGATTTCCTTTTCCGAAATGTAGCTTTTCGAGGCCCAAATCGACGACCCTCGTTCGTAATTTGGCTTTTGAAGTGGGGTTTCTCCTGGGTCTCAACTTTTCGTCCCAGCAATTCATTGGCATCTTGCAGCGGTATCGCCATCACGAGTTTTAACCACGGAACGCACGAGGACCTGGCGGGAACGTAGAAACGGACTTATACACTCGAGTCTCCTCGTTTCCTCGAGTCTCTTTGTGTATTGCTCCGAATCACTAGCTACTGGGGCTCGGACGCGCCAAGTCCTTCGTCAAGTGTTTGTTACTTGGATGCTCTCGTCTCGTGTTCCTCTGTAACTCAGCGCGGTTCTGATTCTCGATTCGATTACTTGGTGGTCACGGCAATTTTCTTCTCGGGATACTTTATCCTACAGCTCTCAATCCGTTGGTGATGCTAGGTGCCGACAGGCTCCCGGCTGAGATCCCACGACACTTATTCGAAAAATTCGCTCTCCCTGCCTCATTGCCACAATACTCATTTCACACTTCAGGCTACCCTGAAGTATACCCTTTAGGGTCTATTAGGTTGGTTGGAATAAATGGCCCAAGAGGGTGGTTTTGGGAATGGGCATACCATGGGATATGGGAAGTACCATGGCCCAGGGCAGAAGTGGTGACCATGGTACCTCCCATACAGGGGTATTTTTAGGCCAGGACCCCAGAAACTGCCCTGGATCAAAACATCAAAAGGGGTCTATCTCAAGCATCTGGGCACCGTTTGGGCTGCTGAAAGGCTTGTTGGAAAGCCCTTGCTCAGAGCTTTCTGCCTGTGAAGTAGGGACCACATCAGAGGACATTGATATTTTGCTGTCAGCATACCGGGCAGCCTGTAAATCAGCTCTGGGGCTGGCATCCAGTAGGGGATTGGCCTGGTACTGGGCTTGTTAGAAAGGCCTGAGCTAGGGCTATCAGTGGGTACAATATCTGGGTGGTCTGAGCACTTTGGTATTTCCCGGCAGCGTACCGGGCAGCCAGTAAATTGGCTCTCGTGTGGGCATCCGGTCAGTGATTGTCTTAGTAGCAGAGGTCCTTGCTAAAGCTATTGGTGAGTGGATATCATTATTTTTATTTTTATACTAGCATTGTAAGATAAAACAAGGTGACCCATCAAATACCTGCTTCGTCCTTGGTATGTTTGGCACTTCCTATCACCTTTGATATAATCACATCTATGGTACCTCCCATTGCCTCATGGTACCTCCCACCATCCTGTGGTACCTCCCACTATGTTTCTTCATCCTGTGGTACCTCCCATAGTTCCGTGGTACCTCCCACTGTTTTTCTTCATCCCATGGTACCTCCCACTAATCTATTCTTATCCTGTGGTACCTCCCATACAATTCCCAAAAGTGATCACTCCACCTATCAACTCAAAAAGGAAACATTAAGGAACATTACGGAAATCAACTTTGTATAACCAGCATGTGAGTTGTTTAGCTTTACTAACTATTTTTGGCACATTAACACTCGGAACACAAAGGTAATTGGCTGAAAAAGAGTCAGCTCTGGGAAAGTATTCCGCATTTTATAGGTCAACAAGGGCACCAATCGAAAGGTGTTGTAGAGGACTCTGGTAGCCCTTGATGGGCTCTACAAGATGGAAACAGAGATCAGAGGTTTAACGAGGACTTTCCATTTTGGGGTACTACCGCTTTGCATCCCAAAAAGGAAATTTTTGACCTAAACCCGGACCTAAGTCATAATTCAACCGTTTTTGATGATTCAACCCTGTATACATGGCTACTGATGCTTTCCCAGGCTAACTGGGACCAAATAAGGGCTGTCACAGTGTGGTAATTGGGTAAAAACTGTGAAAATTGAGAAATAATGTTCTGACCACAATAACCTGGGTAGTTAAGAGCTGAAAGGCCTCCTGGATATAGGTAACTGTTCTCCTATGATTTAACAACAGTTGTAAAGCAAATATCATGGGCTAGTGAAGAGGAGTAGCACAACTAGGCTACAGAGAAAAAATGGCATTTTGACTAAGTATGCACTTCTCTGTGATATAATATCTTCCAAAAGCGATCCTCTATGGCCTTATAAGCAACATATACTAGAAAACTGTGCAATTAGCAACCAGGACACCCTACATCCTATAGTTTAATGTCATATTCTCCCATGTACTTGTTTGCTGCATCTAGGATATCACAGTGGCATATGTGATGACCTGAGCACTAATAACCACTTCCCAGAGGTATGTGAAGAGTCCTGGTTCAAAAAAATGGCCAATATAATGTGGTAAACATCGAAAATGTGAATGTCATTTTGTCCCTATTTATGCCTATTTGATAAACAGGGCCCCAAGGAGAGTGTTTCTTGGGAAATGGAGAGTGAGAATGGAATGGACAGCATAAATGAACAAGCTTGAGCTTTACTTGAAGTGTTTTGGTGTATTTTTGACCAGATGGTGTTGGCGACTATGGGTCAATATATGGGCACTTAAAGCCATATCATCGAAAAAACCATTCTCTCAAATGTTCACCAAAACAGATGAAATAAAGCATAATATGGTAGAACTATACTGTCTGAACTCACTCACATTGTCTATTGCGCTCAACATGGTCTCCTAAGTCACCTATTCATGAAATAGCCAAAATATGTCATATGCTATTTTCGAGTTTTACAGAAGATACTGAGCAGTATTTTGGTCCAAAACTCCTTATTCAACTTAGTTGAATAGGAAAAGACCATTGCAGCATCATACATGAGCCTGTAGTATACTGAATATGGTGAACACCAATGTACAGAAAGATCACCTCAAATCACAGGGTATGGGGTGTCCTGGATAGTAGGTCTCTCCTTTTCTAGTAGGGATACTTGTTTTAGTGCAAAAAGGTATGGTCTCATATGTCTTACATTATGGGGGAGTGTATTACAGGACCAGATCACAATTTTCTTGTATGGCTAAACCGTGGTCTTCTTCATGACTAGGTCATGTTATATCATCTGCAATGTGTTCACTTTGCCTGAAGGCACAACTTGACACATTTATGGGCTGTCTTGACTGCTATTAACCCAAGCTATTGTGGTCAGAACATTGTTTCCCAATTTTCGCACTTTTCACCCTATTATCACACTGTAATAGCCCTTATCTGGTCCCAGTTAGTGTTGGAAAGCATCAGTAGCTATGTATACAGTGTTGGATCATTCAAAGTGGTTGAATTATGGTCTAAGAACAGGTTGAGATCGAAAATTTCCTTTTTGGGATGCAAAGCGGTAGTGTCCCAAAATGGAAAGTCCTCGCCAAGTGTCTGATCTCTATACCCGTCTTGTAGAGCCTATCAAGGGCTATCAGAGTTCTCTATCACACTTTTCGATTGGTGTCCTTGTTGACCTGCAAAATGCGAAATAGTTTCCTAGAGCTAATTTTTTTTCAGCTAATTGCCCTGTGATAGGTGTTAATGTGACAGAAATAGTTGGTAAAGCTAAACAACTCACATTCCAGGTTATGGGTTGAGATATCCAAGGATACAAAGTTGATTTCTGTAATGTTTCCTTTTTGGGTTGATAGACGGAGTGGCTGTTTTTGGTAATTGTATGGGAGGTACCACTAGATAAAAATAGATTGGTGGGAGGTACCACGGGACGAAGAAAAATGGTGGGAAGTACCACAGGAGGGAGAAAAATAGTGGGAGGTACCACAGGGCATTGGGACGTACCACGAGGCAATGGGAGGTACCATGCAGGTTCTATAGCCATGGGATGTACCACAGATGTGATTATATCAAGGGTGGTGGGAGGTACCACATACAAGTCTAATCAGAAGTTGGTATGAACAGTGGACACCCTGTGTAGCTGGAAAGCAAAAGGGCTTAAATAACCCTGATATTACACCTACTGATAGCCCTAGCAAGGCCCAAGCCCAGTACCAGGTCAACCAACCGGATGCCCGCACCGGAGCCAATTTACTGGCTGCCCGGTACGCTGCCGGGAAATACCAAAGTGCTCAGACCACCCAGATATTGTACCCACTGATAGCCCTAGCTCAGGCCTTTCTAACAAGCCCAGTACCAGGCCAATCACCTACTGGATGCCAGCCCCAGAGCTGATTTACAGGCTGCCCGGTATGCTGACAGCAAAATATCAATGTCCTCTGATGTGGTCCCTACTTCACAGGCAGAAAGCTCTGAGCAAGGGCTTTCCAACAAGCCTTTCGGCAGCCCAAACGGTGCCCAGATGCTTGAGATAGACCCCTTTCGATGTTTTGATCCAGGGCAGTTTCTGGGGTCCTGGCCTAAAAATACCCCTGTGGGAGGTACCACAGGCAAAATTTTTGCTCGCCTGCGGCGGGCCTATGGGAGGTACCATGGTCACCACTTCTGCCCTGGGCCATGGTACTTCCCATATCCCATGGTATGCCCATTCCCAAAACCACCCTCTTGGGCCATTTATTCCAACCAACCTAATAGACCCTAAAGGGTATACTTCAGGGTAGCCTGAAGTGCATTTCACTCACTCGATCCTTCTCTCCCGATCATTTGCGCTCGTTCCTTTGTTCATATTCGAAATCCAACCTGCACACACGTTGGGAGTCAAAATTTTCCCTCCGCACACACTGGTAATCATCTCTACGGCCAGCCACTCCGGCGGATTGACAACGTCAGCACTGCATCGGCCTATAGAATCTGGCCATGGATGGCATCTTTTCGCTTTTCTCTGTTCCGCGCAGGTGCATTTCAAACGAACGGACTCCCCGCCCTGAAGTCTCGATCTAAAATTGCAACTGCACGTCACCAGCAATACAAACGTGGACTTGCTACACTGCAACCGCTCTTGCCGGCCGAAATCGGTATTTCCCAAAATGTCGCATGCATTGCTAGGCAAGATCCCCCTGCGCTCGCGCAGACTTCTTTCTGGTGAAAACGTGCTCGCTCTCTCGCATGTTGCCTCTCCCAAATTGAATCCGCCATTGATCGCGTCCCGGCTCAAAACAAGCACGCACCTCTCCTTCACTCCCCAGAGCACTGGATTTACGCCTTCGCAAACTCATCCATGTAACGAAAAACCTCCGAATGAAGGAATCCGACCTCAAGATGTTTCACGCCGGTTTCACACCAATCCCAGCGAGGAAAAGTACGACGCACGTTGGGATCTCTCCTTCGACGACGGACAGAGTTCGATTTTAACTGGGGCCGTAGCTCGCTCGGCGCTCTGCGGCTCACGATTCGGCGGCAGTCCTTCGTGAACCGAATTCTTGAGGGCAGAGATGAGTAATTAGCCACTCTTCTTCCAGTCTCCGGTCTTTCACATTTCAGTTACAGCGAATATCAATAACAGACCGCGCACGCATTGGCACCTTGGAATTTCCCCTCCGCAAGCACTGCGGCGTCGGCCTTAGTCTCGGATGTTGTCTGCCTGGGGCTTGGGGCCTCACAATTGAAGAAGATTAACGTCACTCGGGGCTCCATTACAAATCGAATTCTTGCCAACAAAAATGACTAACTGTCTGCAATGTTCCGGAGCGAGAGCCGCATTCACGATCTTACTCCCTCCCGTATCACTCCAAGTACCAAACTAAAACGTTTTCCCGCCTACCTGAAATTGACTGGCGCATATTGCGATAGGCTGCTGCGATTTCCAGAACACAAACAAACCTGCGGCCGGACTTGCTACAACTAAGTTCGCCTACCCCTTTAGGTCTACCAAAATACGCTGGTTCAATTGCCCCAAACTCAGCCTGCGATTTTGCATTATTTATCCAGGACCAAAGTAAAACCCAGGTGTCGGCGGATTTTTTCAAGTCTGACAACTCCTCTGACACTCGGCGAAACCTTCGCGCACTTGGTATGACGTCGACAACGCGTTGCGTTCATTCGAACCGTCGCTCACCGCCTTGTTGCGATGCCGTCAGAACCGAGCAGCTCAACAGCTGATGTCCTATTTTAGTCGCTTCTTACAGCGCTCAAAGCTGTTCCCAGCGCTTATTCTCTCTTCCTTCCGTACCCCCACCATCTCCGTCCACGAGCATCCATGGACACCGGCACTTCAGGAGCATTTATGGACACCGGCACTTACTCAGACGACGAATACACTCCTCCCTCAAGCCCCGACATATACACGTCGTGAGCTATTCCGAGTCCTCGCTTGCGCTGCCTCGTGGCTCACGCCCCCCACTCCAGGTTTGGCGGCGGTATGTTTGCAGGCTCCCAGAATTTCACCATCGGTGGAGGGACGTTCAACAACAACATCACGAACCACTATCATTTAGCTCCCGTCGGACCTCCAGGTATATAATGTGAGCTCCTGTCCGGATGATGCTGAAATAGTAGGTAGACTTTCGAACGATTCCGATGGGGGATATCGACCTTCAACGGGAACTCATTGTGAATGAGAAGTTGGGTAATATCGATCGCCGACGTGAACGACACTGTGTTCGGCGGGTCTACTCTGCCAAGATCGACGGCCGAAATACGGACTTGACCGTCGCGATGTACGAAGGCGATGGTGCTGAGGAGGTGTGTCAAATTCTATTCCTCATTATCCTGTTAACACTTGACCTCGGTGTCGCAGGCCTGGCGGCGAGATGTTGAGACGTATATAACTCTTCGGTGAGTTGTGGTCCGTTTTCCCTCTGTGTCGCGTTCAAGATGACCCCAGTCACCCGAACATTGTTCAAATGTATGGGACCGCGAGGTCAGATACCATGTGTGCGACAATATTTCATGGCGGTGCGATTTTCGCTTACAATTGTCTTCCTGGAGGTTGATTGAATGGAGGAATCAGATTTCATACCATTTCGGCAAATCTTCTCAGCATCACCCATTATGACCGTGTACATCTATGCATGCTATGTATGTATCTCTGTCTCCTTTCATGTTCAACATTGATCTCTGCCCTTTCTGCAAGGTCACCGAGTGGAGGGTAACTGAGTTGAACCATACTTTGGGCTTCAACGTCACTAACTCGGTCATACACTCTTAGCAGGCTTACGATTATTTGTGACGCACTCCACTTCGTCAATACGTCGCTCGAATGGCCGGCTCTGTGTGGACTTCAGCCCTCAGTCGGATGGTAAGAATGAGGGTAATAATTTCTTGTCTTTTCTCCCCGGGGAATATCACCCACCGGTCAATCCTTCTTTGGATTTAACAAGCCAGGAGGCCGCGGCTATTCATTCTCTGACGCTTGAAGGATATCACGATATATGTTGGTTCATTCTAAGCCGACTTCGATCTGGCTCCTTTTCCAGCTCCGCGACGATTTCTTTCGGAGCTGTCTTCCTTTTGCCCCAAAACGGTCAGCCTAAGGAGGGTGCTGAAATCGTGTCCCACTCGGAGGCAGTATTCTTTCCTTCGGATTGGTACCTTGGGGAAGAAAGGTTGAATGGAGTGCTCATGGAGAATGATTGGAACCGGTATGGATTCAGTCCTTCGTCGATGCTGTGAACTAATCATCTTGTGTCAATGTTGTAGTGTCAACACCAAGAACGTGTGCAACGACGCACTCAGATACACTGTGAAATTTTACACATCGTACGCCTGGCTCACACAAGCAAATTACATCTTCAGTCGCCTTCAAATCACATCCAGTTTCGAGGATTATGGTGTGCTTTGTGTTTTACCATTGTAATTATGTGTTAAATCCCCTTTCATACAGTTCTCGTCGACCAGGTCATGTTTCAAATCAAAATTGGGAACATGACGGAGGACCCTCCACCCGGTTACCTCTTTCTCTGTCTGACGACCGACTTTCAAACCGGACCTTCATCCTTCAGATGGCCTGAATGCCTGGCCTATTGGTCTCTCGACCCATCAGGTGTCGACCGTCTCAGCACGGAGGAGGCTGCACAGCTCGGGTTCCCGTCTCTTCAGCTGAATACACAAGTCTATGGATATTCTTGGGATACCAGTGTCTACGCTGGCCTCCGCCAATTCCACCAAGCAAAGGGATTCGATCCAGATAGTCAAAATATTGCTCAACATCTCGGAGAGCCGCTTTATAAAGTTTCTCGAGAAGTGGATTCACCCTTCGCCCGCCGTGGGTCCTCCATCGCAGCCAAAAGTTTCATTACATCTTACATTTGAGATCTGCAGTGGATGAAGATTGGTCGGACGATGGCAGCGATGAAGGAGACACCGACGACGAGTGGGAGGACGCGCAGAGTTCGGTAGAAGTGGAGCAAGATGGTACGAAACACGATCCCGCCTGTTGACAACGCTAATTATCGGGTAGGCGAATCAACCGAGAACTCTAATGCAAACGTGAATGAGGCACTGCTTAATGTTTGCACTGGGCCACACGAGCAAAACAGTAAGTTGAACGCAGGTCAAGTGTGTGTGTGCATCCACTTACAATACCATTCTCAGCGGCCAAGGATTGTCAGGAACCGACTCGCAGTGTCGACCAGGACCCAAATCCAACGGAACTTCGCGTCCTTAGTGCCGGCGTAACCGGTAGTGGCTTCATTCATCACATTATCGGTGGTTTACAACGAGGGTTGGCAAGGGGATTGGTTATCGAAACCGAGAATGTTGATGCCGAGCCCATTTCACCGTTCCTTATTTGAACTTGTCATTCCTTGCAAACTTGAACATGGACTGCTGTTGTATTAGATTTTCCAACCATAGCGCCCACGTGAATATTGCGGTTCTAAAGCAGGTTCGATTTTCCCTTATGGCTTTGCTCGGCCTGCGAAGTGAACTCCCAAGAGAAATTAATGGTTGAATTGCATCCATAGACCGATCCACTCGGGCCTGGAAGTTTAAATATTATTGGCACTAGCAGGGGCCTACGTCGCCGGGGGGTGTGGAGAACATTCCCTATCGCAGGCCCCACAGCCTAACCTTGAAATATCGATGGGACACCGAGGACTGGGCAGCGTTGCCCAACGTAACTGACCTGTTTCTTTTTAGCAGATCAAAAGGGGGTGGCGGTACCCGGCCCGGAGAGCCGCCACCTTTCTACAGTGCTAACGACGAGGGTCCTTAGTCGAGGGCTGAGAGTGAAGCCGCTATCTTACTAACCTATCGATCCTTCCCTTTCCCCCTTACAGTAGTACTGGGTGAATCATGCCGGGATGGAGAACGGTTGAAAGTTCGATGATGCCTGCAGCGAAGAATTGATCACCGGGCACAGCCTTGCGCTTGCTGCTTGCTTCCCACCATGAAGCTCAAATGACGTAAAGTGGCAAACGCGCTTTCAACCAGTAGTGGTCGCCCACGTCACCTCTCCCTCCTTACCTACATTCACACCCTCAAGAACGCGCACCCTCCTCGTCGCCAACACCCCCGGGCTCCGTGACGCTCGGCGCCGCCTTTGCCCTGTTCGTCAGTCTGATCGGCTACCCGGGCATCCTGCTGAACAACCGCCCGTTCCTCCCGTCTACCCTGCCTTTGGCCTGCTCGTCGTCCCGGGCTACATCACCTACAAGCGCCGCACGCTCAACCTCGAGGCCAAGGTCAACCAGCAGTGGTCCCAGGAGCTTGGCGCCGCCGGCCGCCTCATTGTTGCTTTCTTCTTTCTTCCGTTGCTTCTTCTTTCTGGGTTTTTGTTCATCGTACTAACCCCACCGCAGCAATATGGCCGCCGGCCTCCTCTGCTCCAACCACGTTACCTACCGCTTCGGCAAGGGCATGATGCCCAAAGCTTACCGTCTTAGTCGCGAGGCGATGGCGGTCATTATGGAGCAATATGCTAGGTGCGTTGGGTTCTCTTCTTCTCTTTATTTTTCTCTTTACTCTTTTTTTTGTTTCGTTTGCGTTGTTTTTTGCGGAGGGTGTTTGTTTTGTTCTTACGGCGGGGTGTGGTTTGTGTCGCGGATACGCACACTTCTTCGGCATTCACGCCTCCCTTTCCTTCTTTCACCTTATCCTCGTTAGGTTTCCGCCCTGCCTTTCCGTGCCCCACCCTTCGCTTCGAGGGGCTGGGAGCGCGGAGGGTGCGTTGTTTTGAAGATTTGCCTTGTTTTAAACGGAGCGTCGACGGCGCAGTGGAGTCGTGTACGATGTTCGTTGGTTGGCGTTCCTTCGTACCAGCGGCACCGACACTGGCGCGCGCGCGCGCGAGCTTCGCCTGACGACGTGTCTTCCCTCCTCGTATTCCTCCCTCGTATTCCTCTTATCCCTACTTTCTCCTTCTAACCCTCGATCCTTCTACTTTCAATTCATGTTCCCTTCTAACCCTCCTTCGTTCTACGTTCTCCTTTTAACCCTCGATCCTTCTATTTTTAATTTATTCCTCCCTCATTCCTCTCCTTACCCTAAAAAATCGAATACTAACCCCGCCCCCCCTCCAGCCAACTAGCAGACCAATACGGCACTGACGCCGCCGCGCACATCATCGCCAAACAACTCGGGCAACACCGGTCCGCGCGCGCAGATGCATACGCGGGGAAGTGGGTTGAGTGGGTTGAGTGGGTTGAGGAGCGGGCACGGGGGTGGGGGTGGCAGCGGGGGGTAGTGAGTGTTTTCTTTTCTTTTTTTGACTTTTTTGTCGGTGAACCGCCTTCCTGCCCTCTTTCTTGTTCCTTTCGTGTTCCTTGCTTTGTGTTCATTTCTTCGTCTTCCCCTTTCTTCCTTCGCATCATTCCTTCCTTCTACCCCGACATTCCCTTCTTTCTTTCTACCACCACATTTCCTGGGCAGCACGGCGTCCCTCGGGGAGATCTGGGCTCGGCTCTGGGCTCTACCCGATCCAGTCGCTAGTTCCTCGCCCGGTGCCGGTGCCTCGGAGCCGTGTACCTTCCTCGTCCTATCACCTATTATTCACATCATTCCTTCCTCCTTCCTTTAATCCTCCTGGGTTGCGCGGCAGGGAGGAGTAGGGAGTTTTGTTTTTGTCCCCTTCTTCCTTTCTTCGTTTGTTTTTCTCTTTGCATTCTCCCTTTCGTATCATTCCTCCGAAGAATACTAGGAAATTAATACTTCCTCGTATTCTTACTTTATCCTCCTTTTTATCGCTGCGTTCCCTGCGCCGAAAAGGGACGATGTTGCTTCGGGCACATACGTCCAGCCCGGCGCCTTTCGGCCCAGGGAATGCAGCGTATCTTGCGTCCTTCGTATCCCTCCTTCGCATCGTTCTTCTTGCATTCTCCCCCATATTAACTCCCTACTAACACCCCCTTCCTCCCCAGCGCCCAAATGCCACCAAACCCCTTCTCCCCCAACCCCACGCCCGCCGCGTCCGCATCGGACCTCAACCTCGCGGCCCACGGCCGCACCAGGACGAGGAGGGGGACGAGGAGGGGGACGGGTATTTGTATGGGTATGGCGGGGTCGAGGATGAGAATGAGGGCGGAAATGGTGGAAGAGGGGGAGGAAGGGGGGGAGAGCATGCGAAGTACGAGTCGTTGGATATCGGGGCGGCGAGCTTCTGAGTTTTCTTTTTTTTTGCGTTTGCGTTCTTTTGCTCATCGGGAGTTGTGGTTTTCGAAAAGCCGAGGAGGGCACGGCGCACGGGGAGCACGAGTAGATAGAGCTCCAGACATTACGTTCATTCATCGCTTTCGCTTTCGCTTTCCTTTTTTACATACCTCATACATACCTCCCGTACTCGTACTTACATCGCATTCGCACCACATCGCACTGCACGTTCTCGTCTCGTATGTACATAGCAGCCCTCATTGTAGGCAGATGCTATTATACCGTTGATACCCACCCACCCACCTGGTTCTTTCGCGGCTACCTGGTTTTTTTATGGGAGAAGGACAAGAGAAGGAAAGGAAGGGAGGAAAGAGGAACGAGGAAAACAACTTGGCTTGACCCCACTCCGTTCTACTCGCACCGCCGCGCCTCCGCGCCGCCGTACCGCGCGCGCGACACTGGTTCCCTTCTTGTTTCATACCCACTCGTTAAGGGGACCCTGTGGTGTGTAGTATGCATCCCCCAGCTTCAACGACATTCCTCTGGTTCGCCGGCTAACTCCTTGCCTTTTTAGGTCAACTTGCAGGCCCGAAGAATTGGCGACGTCTGCCCGGCCCTAGCGGAGATTTAATACTTGCCATCGTTTGCTGCACCCATCCCATGTAAGGACTCAATTGGGCGCAATGGTGGTACCTCTACTTTGATTTCGTCCCGGTTTGACCAGGCAATGATCGTCAAGTTACTGACCCAGGAGGACTCCCTTTGTCCTGCACTCAATCGGTGTTTGGACAGTTGTAACGGTTGATGCGCTACTTTAGCCGTGGAACGGAAAAACTCGGACCTCCAATTTACAAAGTTTGTCTGCCGATATGCCGATGCGTGGGTGTGGGGCGCCGAATGATGCCGAAGCGGCCACTGAATGAAGCTGTGATGTCAGTAATATACGCGGCAGTGGAAACGGCAGTGCTCGGCAGTGTTCGGCACCGGGTACCACTGGCCGCCAGTGCGTCTCCACTGGACTACAGTGGAATCCGGTGACTCCATTCAAGCTAGAAATATTCAAGGAGCCCTGAAATGCCACTAAGATTTGTCGGAACCAAGTCTGAATCTCTAAAGATGTGCAAAATAGGTCATGACTCCAGTATTGGTTGGCACAAATCATGAATTACCTTCAGGGAGAATAAAACTATCTGTAGACTGTAGCTCATGAGGAAAATTACCTGCTACTTAATACCGGTTTGTGTGTTGAATGTGGGCTCAATCGAGAAGCAGACCGTAAGACTTGGAAGGGTACTCATATCATCCTATGGAATATTTGCGGCAGCTCTTAATAATGATCTATGGGCCTTTATTTTTCAGCTCTTCCCAAGTCGAGCATCACCAATAACTCCAGTAGTGGTTAGCAATTGGCAGTAAATAAGGGTACATATTGCTCACAGCATAGCAATTTTGAACACTGTTTGCTGTGGATCAGTGGAAGCCGTTGGAAATCGGTAGTGGAGATGAGTAGAAACCAACATTGGCCAGTGGAAATTACCCGCGAACATTATCTTATCTTGCCGGCCATCGCATAACAACATCTCTTGATGGCCACCAGTGTCCACCAACATCCATTGGCGGCCATTGGTGTACGCCAATGTACTTTCCACTTCCGGGCATATTACTCCCAAAGCCCCGGCTTTCAGGCCAAGCCGAGGCCGGCACATCACCATCCGCGTCGAGCCTATATTAATGGTCTTACCAAAGGACATGTCGCAGATGCATTTCTGCGCCGGAAGACAAAGACTACTCTGCCCTACATATTGGTGTTCTTCTACGCCGCGCCGCAAGTTGAACGTGGTTGGTGAGCGAAAAGGGGGTGGCGGTGTAGCACGTGCTCGGCCGGAGGGCCGGTGCACTTTTCGTTCTCGCCACCACGTCAAACCTTCGGCTCCAAAACCGCAAGTTCTTAGGCCTGTGTGGTATTGAATTCTGCATACTGGGGCTCCGGCCGCGCTCTAAGTCTTCCGCGAGGTTTGCCGCTTTCAAGTTTCCAAAGTTTCTCGAAATTAATCCAGGGTTTGGGCTACGCTGCTCCCTATCTGGCGACGACGCGGCCAAGGCCCGCGCACAGTTGGCTGCTCTCTGCTCTCTGTCTTCCCGACCACCATCACAGACCACCACGGTCATTGACTGTCCAGTTACCAGTGCCGACGACTCGGATTTAGGGACTCGGACAGCCTCCCCTGCGCATTTCCACCTCTATAATCGCTGTCCATCTCGACGTCCTTTTGAATGCACAATAAATCCCAAGCTCCTCTATAGTATTCTAATGGACTTTGAATCGCGCGCTAGGGCTCTTGGGAAGGTTCCTCGGCTCGACCAGTCGTTGGATTATCACTGACACGGCATTGTATCTTGTGTACCCCTACGGGATTGCTTCGGTTTGCTTTCCGCCTTCGACACGACTCGGACACCGCTCGCACTTCACTTCCCCGAGGCCTGCGTGAGCCTAGCAGCTATGGCAAGATGGCGTCTGCGTGCCACCTTTTTGGTCACTGCCTTGGAAGGTCGCTGGCTGGTAAATCTGCGGTGGATTCATGGATGCATGGTCCAAGTCCCGATTTCCGAATCGACTCTGCGCAGTGAGCAGCAGGGCCGATCACCGTCGAACTCTTCATGCGTGCCGCCAGCAAGACCGCAGCAGCATCACTCCCTCAACCTGGATTGTCAAGCCCCGAGACCGCGCAAGGTTGTTTCTCGGTTTGTCAACTTGAAGGCTGCTTCGCGACTTGCTTCAAAACGCTGCCTCACGACGCAACCGTCCGCAAAACCACGATTCGACGAAGCCCGGGATCAGTGGGATTGTATGTTGGGCACAATTCACGTCCAGACGCGGCAACAACTTAGTCTAAGCCGCCCCGAGATTTACAGGCCCGTCAAGCGCAAGAATTGAAGTAACACACCGACTTCGGTGGGATAACAAAATTCAAGACAACATGTTACGCGCGGGGCCTCAACAGTAGGCCTCGCCGACGTTCAAGACTGCCGCCTCAAGCGCCTGCAAGAGCTTAGTGGAAACGAAGCCCGAAGTATTGAGATCCGGTGCTGAATCCCTCTGTTCAAGGTAGCAAGACGAAGATCACTCAAGACCTTTTTGCTCCTTCACATGACAACGGCAGTTCGTGAGCTCATACAGCAGAAACACAATCGAGTCCTATGTATTCTTGACGAGGCTATTGGCCGTGGGGCTCTTGCTCTTCCGTCAAGTGACTCAATTTCTGTGCGTCAAGTTGATCGACAAGCTGTTCTTCCTTGCCTGTCCGAGTCGTCTTGAATGAATTCGACGCTTCTGAAAACTTCCACCCGGTTCTTTTCTCCTCGGGATACATCTCTCAATCTGTCCGGGACCTGAGTGCCAACAGCCTCCACGGTACGATTCCTCGACGCTTATTCGAAAAAAACGTTCATATTCGAAATTTAATCTGCACCAAAATTCTGCATTCGACGGTTCCCGCCCCCAATCTCACTTTAAAGCCTGGGCTCTACATGGCACAGAAACCCGAAAACAGATTCAAACACAAATCCGTGCACACAAACGTTGGGATTTTGAATTCTCCCTTCGTAAACAGCTGTAACTTCTACACAAAACAGTTCATCTCCGAATGCATGGCATCCTTTCGTTGATCCATGTTTCGCGCAGCCGCCTCCTCAAGAGTGCCGGGCAAAATAATCTCGGAAGCTCACACTCGACTTCGACCTTCTGGAAGCTTGATCCAATCCAGCAATATAAACGTCCACCGCTCACCTCCAGCTCGGACTTGCATACCACTCTACTCTACATATTTCCCAGCCGAAACCGCTATTTCCTCAAAAAAAAAAAAAACAAGCACGCTCCCCTCCTTCACTCCCCAGAGCACTGGATTCGCGCCTTTGCGAACTCCCCGTATCTATGTAGCGAAAACCTTCCGAATGAATGACCTCAAGGTGTTTCACGCAGGTTTCGAGCCTCCCACGCCAAGCTTAGCTAAAATTGGTCCCTTCAAGGCACAAACGTAGAAATACATCTCAAATATTAGAAGAAACAGCACGACGCACGTTGGGATCTCTCCTTCGACGACTGAAAGCCTGAAACGTTCAAATCTTCCGCGCCCTTGCGGATTCTCCCGAATTGTCCCCGGTTCGCTCTCAAGACTGCGCCTTCCTGCCCGAAATTAGCTGGCGCTGGTATACCGGGATAGGCCGCTGCAAACCTGCCGCTGTACTTGCTACGACTTTAGCTCTACCAAAACACGCTGGTTCAACTGCCCCAAACTCAGCCTGTGATATTGCATTATTCGTCAATTTATCCCAAGCAAGTAGGACCAAAGTAAGTTAGGACAAACCCCAGGCGTCGACGGATTCCTTTGGAGTCTTACAACTCCTCTGAAACTCCGCGGAAATCTTCCCACACTCTGTAGAACGTCGACAGGGCGTTCATTCGAGCTGTCGCTCATCGCCTTGTTGCGATGCCGTGAGAAGTAAAATAGGGCTGTTGTCTTATTTTAGACCCTTCTTACAGGCTGTTGTTCCCAGCGCTCACCCTCTTCCTTCTCTACCCCCGCCACCAACAGACGTCTATGGACACCTACACCTACTCGGACAAGGAATACATCCCGAACCGGTCAACAGAAGAGCCCGTATTGACCTCGTGGGCTCTTGTTCATTCTATGCTGCCCAGTGCCTCGTGGCTTACCGAAATCAGATATGGCGGCGGTATGTTTACGGGCTCCCAGCATTTCACCATCGACGGAGGGACGTTTAACAACCACATGAATCATTATCATGCGGCGCCGGTTGGACCCCCAGGTATGTAACGTGAGTTCCTGTCCTGACGCGGCTAAATATCAGGTAGACTTTCGAATGATTCCGATAGGGGATATCGACCTTCAACGGGAACTCGTTGTGAACGGAGAATCGAGTGTTATTGACCGCCAACTCGGATCCGAACGACACTGTGTTCGACGGGTGTACTCCGCAAAAATCGACGGCCGAAGTACAGACTTGACCGTCGCCATGTATGAAGGGGATGGTGCTGAGGAAGTGCATCAATTTCATTCAATTTTGTCTAGTGTTTGACCTCAACGTCACAGGCATGGCAGAAACATGTCAAGATGTATATGTCTCTTCGGTGAGTGGTGGTCCATTTTCCCTGTGTATTGTGCTCACATCGACCTTAAGCCACCCGAACATTGTCCAAATGTATGGGACCGCTAGCTCCGGTGCAATGTACGCGACGATATTTAATGGCGGTGCGACTTTCGTTTTCAATGATCGTCCTGGAGGTTCACAAGTGAACGAATTAGACTTGATACCAATCGGTCAATTCATGGCCTCAGCATCCCCCATTATGACCGTTTACATCTATGCATGCTATGTATGTATCCATCTCCGAGTCCTTTTCTACATTCAGTATTAATTTCCTCCCTTTCTGCAAGGTGACCGAGTGGCAGGTAACTGAGTTGAACTGTACTTTGGTCCTTACCACTGACTCGGTCATACGGCATAGCGGGCCTGTGATTGATTATATGAGGCAATCACCGTACTTCTGCGACTATGTGGAAAGGTCACCATACTTCTGCGAGATTGGATCGGAGATTCACTCCACATTGTCAATACGTCGCTCGAATGGCCAGCTCTGTGCGGACTTCGACCTTGAGCCGGAGGGCAAGAATCAAGGCAGTAACATCTTTTCTACCTTTTATGCCTGGAAATCCCACCCACCAATAAACCTTTCCTTGGATCAAACAAACCAGGAGGCTGCGGCTATTCATTCTCTGACATTTGAAGCATATCACCATATATGCGTGTTCACTCTAAGCCGACTTCGATCTGGTTCCTTTTCCCCCTCTGCAACAATTTCTTCCGGAGCTGTTGTTCTTCCCCCAAACGGCCAGTTTGAGGAAGGTGCTAAAATTGCCTCCCTCCCAGATGCAAAATTCTTCATTGTTGGAGGTTGGAGCCCTGGGATGAGTGGAATGCTCCAGGAGAATGACTGGACCCGGTATTGATCTCTTTGTCTATGCTGTTAATTCATCATCTCATAGTAATGTCGCAGTTTCAACACTGAGGATGTGTTTAATGACACACTCACATATACTGTATGGCTTGCCGCCCCCTCTGCCTGGCTCACACAAGCAAGTCACATCTTTACTCGACTTCAAATCACATCCAGTCTAGAGCAATATGGTATGTCTTATATCTTGCCATGAGAATTGTGTGTTAAATACCGTTACAACTTGGAATTTCAACCAGCTCTCGTGAACCACATCAAGTTTCAAATCACAATTGGGAACACAAGGGAGGACACTCCATCCGGCTACCTTTTTCTGTGTCCGACTATCAATTTTCAAACTGGGCCGTCGTCCTTCAGGTGGCCCGATTTCCCAGCGTATTGGTCTCTTGACCCATCAGGTGGCGACCGTCTCAGCACTGAGGAGGCAAAACAGCACGGGTTCCCGTCTCTTCAGTTGAATACACAAGTCCATGGATATTCCTGGGATGCCAGTGTATATGCTGGCCTCTGTCAATTCCACCAAGCCAAGGGATTCGATCCTGACAGTCAAGATGTTGCTCAACATCTGCGATATCCCCTCTTTCAATTATCCGGGGACACATTTGCACATGGTGAGTCCAATATCTCAGTCAAACACTTGATTTCATTCTGATGTTTTACTTTGCAAGTGGATGAATTGAGCGAAGACCGCAACTCGGAGGACTGCATCGACGACGGCACGGAGGAAGAAGATACGAACCAAAATTCAGAGCCCGAGGAAAGTGCATTCACGCACGAGGATGCGCATGAGAAGGATCGAGAGCATTCATCTCGTAGGTACCTCTCTCTCTCGCGCGGGTGCCGACGCTAACGGCGAAATCCCATCGGAAGCATTTGTTGCTGTACATGATGACGCTAAAGTTGAAGGTGCCCACTTGCAAGATGCATTGTATGATGGTCAGCTCGAGGGGATGGGAGTGCCTACACACGCTCACACTCCGACCGAAGCTCACCACGATGGGCCAAACAATGCCGATCTGGAGGCAAACCTGGTGCCTCAAGTTCCCAATGACCGTGGAACGGGCCGTAACTTCATCCATCGGTTCTTCTGGGGGTTACAGCAAGGCATAAAGGCTAGGATCGAGAACGTAGACACAGATACCATTTCACCGTTCCTTGTTTGACTTCGTTGTTCCTCGATTGTCCCTCTCGACGTTTGAATTCACATATTCTTCGTCGGTGGTCCCGGTTTTAAAATGTCACAATCGGCCCGACTGCCAACAGCAGACATGAACATGGGTTACAACAAGCCCTTGCAACTGAGAGCGTAGACACCGATACTATCTGACCATACCTAGTTTAATTGACGCTATTTGGACTTGAAAGTGCCATTTTTGAGCTGAAATCCAGCAAATTTCTGACAAAGGCGGTCCATGGTTAAATCACTTTTGCGACGTAAAGCCTCAGGAAGGCTCGGAACATGCACATAATAGGGACATCAACAATTTCAACGGAGTCTGATGGAACGATCTCGAACAAGGCAAAGCAGTTCAGTTTCACTCGTGTTGGATTTTTCGGAATGCAGGGCCGAAAACATCTCACGCTGTGCTTCTTCTCTCAGCTGCTGTTTGGCCGCTGTGAAGTCGCCCTCTTACTCTGAGTTTTTCTACCGCCTTTCCTAACTTGCATTCCAGGGTAGCTCCTGCCACAGTACCTTCTACAGGATGCGCTGGGCCCGTACCCTCGGTCAACTTAAAGTGCGGCTGCATCATTCACGTTCCCCACGAGACTCGTACTCCAATCACCTGGTGGCCTATTCCTCGAGAACCTTTCCGTGCGACCAAACGGCAAACTTCTTATCACCTCTCCAGAGTCCTCGACGCTCCACATGGTCGACCCCACTGCTCCGAACCCAACTTTTGCCCGAACGTCACTGCTCTCCTCGGCATTGCCGCAGTCAAGCTCGACGTTTAAGGGATCATCGCCTTTGTGCTCAATGACACGACAATTACTGCCGTCCCCGGCACTGTCGCCATCTGGCGCGTTGATTTGAGCTCAGGCGGCCCACCTGTCGTCAACAAGGCTGCAGATGTGCCCGATGGCATGTTCCTCGACGGGCTCAGCGCCGTTCTAGGGGAGTCTGACCTCGTCCTCGGCGTGGACACCGCTGCGGGACGAATATGGCAAATCAATCTGCGGACGGGTGTCGTGCGCAGTGTTGTAGTTAAGGGTCTTATTAAGGGTGGTCCCCAAAATTAAGGCCTTAACTCTTGTTAAGGCTTATTAAGGGTGCTTAATTAAGGGTCATATTAAGGGTTAATTCCTAAAATAGCTGTGCCCAGTCCCTACACGAATATAGTGAAAAAACCTTCATAAACCTCCCCAGAGGCCTCCTGGGAATCTGTGTCCGGTTCCTCGTCACTATACTCAGCTACGAGAGGTTCCATCAGTGAGATTTCCGGTGCTTTGAACCGTGGGAGAAAATATTTCATAACCGTTGAACAGACTATGAAGCTGTAAAATCACGTCAAAAATGCTATGGTCTGTCTTGGGTTTGTAGGATAGATTATATATGGAGCTGAGAGTACTGACTGAATTTTTAATGTATTGATTACCGCAAGATTACTGTTTGATGGGAACATGGTAAGGCTTAATAAGGGCTTAAGTTACGAGCCGCCCGATATTAAGGGCTTAGTCTTAACATGTGTTAAGCCCTTATTAAGACTAAGCCCTTAAACCCTTAACTGCAACACTGGTCGTGCGCATCGCAGCTCAAGATGATGCATTTGGGCCGGACGCACCCACGCCTGCGTTCGGCATCAACGGCCTCCATGTACGCGGCGGTGATCTGTATTTCACCAACTCACAGAAAAAAACGTTCTCGCGGTTTCCGATATCCCTGCGTGGCGGAAACGTCGCGCAAGCCGGGCCCATTGAGGTGCTCGGATCCGCGAATGGGACGGACCAATTCGACGACTTTGCGTTTGATTCAGCGGGGCGCGTGTGGGCGGCGATCCTTCCAGACACGCTCACGGTATTCTTTCCGCCTGTCCAGGGAAATAGTATGCTCCGCCAACTCAATGCACCGGGGAATCCTGTCGAGTTCAATAGCCCGACTTCGGCTATGTTTGGGCGGGGCGAGGTTGCTCAGCAACATACCTTGTATATGACAACACAGACTGGACAGTTAATCGCTGTTGATACCACTGGTATCCGGGCATGAGGAGTCAGTTGCGATACTTCGTAGTATTTTTTCAAACATGGACCTCTCTTTCGTCTAAACACTTGCCGTATACGTTGCTCGTTGTCGAGAATGAAAATTGTGTTATCATTTTATCAACAGATAAGTTCACTCATCGGTAAGCTCCAGAACCTCCTTTTGTGTTCACATCCTGGACGAACACCGTCCAATCACTCCCAAAGCTTTTATATATATCGGTGTCCAGGTCTGTGATGTAAGCGCTGGCAAGCCCCGAGATCTCGAAACACTGCACAAGGGATGTGAATGTTTCATTGTCGCCGTTGAAACAGTTCATTATGACCGACTGCTGAGCGGGATGCGGCACGGAGCCTGTTGAGATCAAAATCAGAATCAAATATGAAACCCATGTTGCTGCAAAGAAACACGACGTACGGTGCCAGGTTTTGATACCGCACATACATATCCTCGGATGTGACGATCTGCCAGGTTGAAATGTTTTTCAACTAACAATTATTCCGGTCTGGGCGTGGGTCCGCCATGGGGTTGTCATGATGCGTTGCGGTGTCCCTCTTTGGGAAGATTTCTACGCGGCCTACGCGTCTGAACACGAATGTACGAGAGTACTGAATCCACGCGGTCTATGTGGAAGTGCCACTTCTATACCGCAGAAATGGGTTTCCAGCTGAGGCTGACTGTCAAGAATGTCAGGGCGGAGAGTAGGGTGACGGAGGATCATGGTGGGGAAAGACAGTGGTTCGACTCGGCAAGTGGATACTTATACTTACTTCGTGGGTAATGACGCGGTCACCAGAGTTCCATGTTTGATGCAAGCGGCCGAGATTGAACATCGGCAGTCCGGCACCCACATCGGCCATCAAACTCCGACGTGCCGCACTCGCGCATCAGAATTGATGCGAAAAGTTCCGAATTCACCCGTTCAAGTGAATCACGAAGCTAAGGATGGTGTAATTGCTCGGAGAGCATATGAGGCATGGGAGGGGCTGTGCTGCACGTGCGGGTCGTGTCGTGTCGTACCGGCCAAAGCCCCGCCATTAATTCATGTAAAACATTTATCGGACATGTCCATCCGAGGGGGATCTGGCTCTGGCTCTCCCTTTCCTTCTACATCCCTCAACACAAGGTTCTCGCCCCGTTGCCTCAGCTTGCATCAGTCTTTGCTACACAGAATTGACTGAGGCAAAGTGATCCACACAAACGGAAAGGACCTGTAACATGAATGGTAAAGCCCGGCATCCTGGTGAAGGTTAGTTTTACTTCCTTCTATCATCTATTCCTTCAACGGGCCGTAAGTTTTCAACATTAAATGGCGTGAAGGGGAAGTTGGTCTGACAAGGTATGTGATGGTTAATCGAGGTTCATCCAACATATCCTTAATCACTGGCTCGATGGATGGACGTCGCGCACCGACATTTCGAACACAATATTCTTCCCTCAATTTTTTTTAAACAGCATCCAATTCGCGCTTGTTGGGCATGTTCAATCTTAGTTCATGAATGTATTCCACGGGGGGCAAAGACCCAGGCACACAATCATTGTGTGCCTTAAATGCACATCCCTCGCACATGTCGATCCACGAGACAAAGATAGTGTGACCGTTCAACAATGCTTCTTTGCTACACAAAGAAGGGACAAAGGCTAGACAAATGGCAGGTGTAATTCCCCCGATACTGGGAATCCTGCCCTGCTCATTGTCTAATCTTTGTCTATCCTTTGTCTAACAAAGAACGGTGACCACCACTTTGTTACCACTGTGACCATCGACGAGAATGTGCGTCAGACGTGCATTTAAGGCACACGACATTCGTGTGCCTGGGTTTCTGCCCCTCGTGTTCGTAAGTCCTTCTCGTTTTCAAGGAAACATGACTTCTTGAGAGATATCAGTTCGTTGAAGGTCTCTTATTCACAGACACTACAACAGTAATCGTATTTCCGGTTGCTAATGCAATGTCTACTTAGGGACCGGACATCAGGAGGTGAAGTCCTTGACCGGGATGCTTCAGGTCCTAGCCAGCATGATGCTTTCAGCACAGAACTTCGATCCAATTTCAAGATGTTTTTTGACGCGCAGGTTGAACCGTGGGAAAAAGGTTGATGCGGCGCGAAAGACACAGTTTTACCTCCTGGATTAACAGCGCGATTCGACAGCCCTTTTGAATCACTTACTTGTCTCAGAGAACTCATTGGAAGACTCCATTTCCACGCCGCAGCCGAAAGACTGGATGCAATGGTGGAACGTTAGGCGCGGCATTACTTAGAGAATGATAATCGGGATCATGAAACATAATCCCCGCCCCTTCATGAGCCATCCCGCGGATCCGCCGGATGAATTCTCCGCACAATGAGAGATCGGATCGCCGCGCCGCAATTGTTTTGCGAACAATTGGAAGTGGCTTTGGGCGACCCGACCCGACCCGACCCTGCACGTGTAGCATAGCCACAGGGTCGTGCCGTGCCGTGTCGGGCCCGACCCAACCCAGCCTTCCCATCACATCGACTCTCTGACTGCTCGGACTTTTATGGACGACCGTTGATGGCGATGAATGAATGGTCCCGGTGTTCGAATTTCGGGTAAGTAACTGTAAGGTGCTGCCGTTCACGAAGAGCAGTCAACGAGTCAATACTACTGAGCCACCTTGACACTTTTAGCAGCTGGTAAACTCATAGAGGGCAATATATATCCGGGTCTCGACCCTTGCGTGAGGACAGACACATCGAGAGAGAGATGGGATCTTTTCGGGCAATTTTAAGTCGTGTTTTGAGCCCGCGACGAATTTTCTTTGGGTGGGGGGTCAAAATGGCAATAAATGGGCTAGTGGACCACCGGCTGTTGGGCGCCCATCCTGTGTTGGCATCTCGACGGACGGCAAGAGAGGGTAGCAAGACTTGACGAGCACGGTGTTTAGGGCAAGTTGTGAGCATCCGAGTTAGTCCGTTCAATTTGCATTTGAACTTGGCAAAGAGATGAGGTTCTGTAGAAGGTATTAAATTAGGCAAAGAATCGTTTCTGGTGCACCTTTGGCAACGGGTCCGTTGTGGGTTGTGGAAGTGCCACTAGGCACGCTCATCACTCGTGCATATTAAACATTTGCGGCGAGTTCCCATTCGGGCAGTTCTACTCATTATCCCTTCTCCCATCATTATTCCCCTCTCTAGGTCCATCCTATGTTCAACACTCGGAACACCCTTGGTTGTTGATTTAAGGCCCGCGCGTTTTCGATGAGAGTCCCACACACAGAGTTTCTGGTGCGATAAATTATTATATTTCGAGGTACGTACGGGCGTGCGTGTATGGACACGTAGGGACGGAGAAGGGAGGGAGAGCATACACACGTTGTTGGAATATCAAGCCGACATGTCTGCGGACACGCGTCCGTGAAACGCGTACTTATGTTTCAGCTGGTCTGATGTCATTTGTTTCTTGAAGCTCATTGTCGTACGCACCTTGTTTACCCCATTGTTCTTACTTGTATAAAAGGCACACTATTATCTTGAATAAATAATCGAATTCTATTGCACCCCCGTTTGAACCAATCTACAAATTTCTACACACGTAGGGAGCCAGTCCCCAGCCTGCGCAAAGTCGGGGTGGATGACGGTGCAGGAACAAGTCCGCATCTAGTTTGACGTTTCCGCTCGGCGAATACGGCATGCACGCACACGCCGCGCCGAGAAACAGTGCGGCGACGAGGGTGCTATTCGGCTCGATAGCGCGGGTGGGGAGGCGGGATATGGGATGGGACAACTTGAAGGAGGGGCAGGATACGAGAATGAAAGGCTTGAGGGTGCTGCGAGTGCGGCGGCGGTACGGGCGGTACGGGGGAGAAGCGAGGGTGGGGGTAGAGAGAGCAGGGCCCGGAAAGATTCACGTACCGTGTACTGAGTGAATGCTCTTCATCTTCTCTCCCTCTTCCTGTTCAGTATCAGAGGAGGGACGAGAAACGAGCCCTAGGGCGAGAAGGCGGGATGTGGTGGTCGTGCGAAGGGCGCGAGGAATCGCCGAGGATGCCGCGTAGACCCGGTCATCGAAATCGTGCTCCAGTGCAGTGCCCGCAGGCCCCGTGAAGCTCCCGCCAAGGGTTGTCCGGAAATTTAGGTTTTTGAGGGCCAAATTTTGCGATTTCCTTGTCCGAAAATTAGGTTTTCGAGGCCAAAAATCTGCAAGCCTTGTCCGCCATTTAGGCTTTTGAGGGAGGAAATCTGAGAGAATTGTTACCCAAATTCTAGCGACAGCAGGTCAGTCATCAATCAGAATGTTCTCCGTGTCTAAACAGTCTGAATACTGCTTCGCTGCCCTTGGGTGTTCGAGCCCTGGCGCGAAAATCGAATTTCACAGTACCAAAACCGGTTTTCATGGCTATCCGCGTCACGACCCTTGTCCGATTTTAGGTTTTTGAGGGCCCAACCCGACCAAAAAATTAGGTTTTTGAGGCCCAAATCCGACATTTTAGGCGGACAACCCTTGGCGGGAGCTTCACGGGGCCTGTGCCTGCGAGCCGGGCCGCGAGTTGTCGCCATAGAGTAGGAGTCTGGGGTATGGTCTGGGGCCGTTTTTCAATGGCTCACAAGCAATCCAAGGGAGTTGAGGGGACGTACGAGTCTGCGGAGTGGAACATCGACGACGCCGGGGAAAGACAGGTGGTGCAGTTTGTGGTTGTTTGGTCCGATGTCATGGCGCATCAATTCGGCCCTTGTTTCTGACCACCATCTCGCTCCTCGATTCCTCTCCCCTGGACCTTACCTCATACTGCAGACCGTCTCGCCTGGGAATTTCTCAGTCTTCGGTAATTTTTATGTACTAACAGCCTCCCTGCTGTGAATGCTCGACTATTCGAAAATTAGCCATTCTCTGGCTGAATCTCCTGTGGACCTCCTTCTGGATCTGGAGTCAGCCTAGGAATATTTCAGTCTCCGGTCGTTTTATTGGGCAAAACGCTGTGCATTGGTCTTCCCCGAAGCCAACTTTATTCGCCCCTCACCCCGTCTAGATGAGACCGGCCCTCTCCGCCTGGGTCAATTTGGGGCACAACTCAAAAATGCTCCCTTCGCATTCTCTTCGATCTTCGAGTCCCGCTCTAAAAGTCCTTTCGTACTGGAAACCTAGTTCGAAAACCCGGCGTCGAAACTCAAGTTCAGGGTTTCCCGCCCCAATTTGACCCATCTCGGTTAAAGTGTCGCCTTATTAAAGCAGATCCCAACAGTAGTTCACATATGTTGAAATTTACCTCCGCAGGCACTCGCAACTCGAACCCTACGGCGGATAGCACCCAGAACTTCGGGCCTCAGCTAGCTATCGATAATTTGAACGCTGCGTTGATCTATGGAATCTGAACCTCAAAAATTCCTTCTGTTGTTCAATCGTGTTTGCGCCAGCGCATCTCAAGAACGAACCCACTCGGGGAGGTCGACGATATACATACTCTAACTTCCTTCGGATTCCCAAGTACGACATTTTGGACTCTGGACATTCGATTCTACCGGCCTCATACTGCGGATCTCTTTTTGAACTTGGAAGTTGGAGCTCTCCAGTCGGCCTAGGAATCTCTTGGTGCCCTACTGCATTCCATAACTCTCAATAAGCCGGTAATTTTACGCAAAGGACTCCCCGCTGTGCTTCCCCCACGCCAACAGTATTCTAAAACTCGCCTCGTCTTGATCCGACTGGTCCTCCTTCTGGTGCTTAATCTGTGCCCTCTCTCCCTCCGCCGGTGATCGTATTTGTCCTGTGATTCCCAATCATATTCGAAACCGAAACCTCGCCCTCTGCTCCGCGTTCGATCTCGCGCAGGAACCAACGCTCAACTACTATTCGCAGTCTGAAAACCTCGGGCATCTACTCGAAACAGCCAATGAATCTATTGACCGCAACTGGACTATTTGCTGTGGTCTTTATCAGAATTGAAAATCAACACAGCCTGGGCAGTTTAATTTAGCCGCTTCTTATAAGCGCTCACAGCTGTTTCTAGCGCTTACGCTCTCTTTCCTCCCTACCACCATCATCCCCTCGCCTGCATGAATACTGAGACCCACTTCGACCATGAATACGTCCCTCAATCAAGCCCCGAAGAGCCCATATTCACATCGTGAGGCCTTGCGCCATCTGCGCTGCGCAGTGGCACGTGGCTTACGCCCTGACCCAGGTCCTGGTTTGGCGGCGGAATGTTTACTGGCTCCTAGCATTTCACCATCGGCGGAGGGACGTTTAACAACCACATCAATCGTTATCATCCGGCGCCGACCGAAGCTCCAAGTGGCTTTTATCGCGAGTTCCTTTGACTGAGGATGCTGAATATTCATTAGATTTTCGGACCATTCCGATGGGGGACATCAACCTTCAGCAGGAATTAATAGTGACGGGGCATTCAGGCCTGGTCGATCGCCGACGTGCCCGAAACTGTGTTCGGCGGGTGTACTCCGCAAAAATCGACGGCCGAAGTACAGACCTAACCGTGGCCATGTACGAAGGTGATGGTGCCGAGGAAGTGCGTGATTCTATTCCGTTTTTGGATACTGGTTGACCTCGACGTTGCAGGACTGGCGGCGAGATGTCGAAATCTATATGTCTCTGCGGTGAGTCGCACTCCGTTTCTTGTCTGTGTCATGCTCAAGTCAACCTCAAGCCACCCCAACATTGTCCAGATGTACGGAACCACTAGGTCCGGTGCCATGTATGCGACGATATTCCACGACGGTGCGACTTTCGCTGTTAATCATCGTCGTGAGGTTCACGGATGGTTCAGACTTGATACCATTTCAGCAATTCGTGGTCTCAGCTTCAGCGATCATGACCGTGTACATCTATGCATGCCACGTATGTATACCCCGATTTCCCTTTCTACCCCCGGTACTCATCTCTTCCCTTTCTGCAAGGTGAGGGAGTGGAAAGTAACTGAGTTAAACCGTACTTTGGTCTTCATCATTACTGACTCGGTCACACGGTCCCAGCAGGCTCGCGATTATATAGCAAAGTCGCTGTACTTCTGCAAGAGCAAGCAGGTGGATTTGGAAATACACTCCACGTTATCGATACGTCGCTCGAATGGCCAGCTCTGTGCAGATTTTATCCCTGAACTGGATGGCAAGAATGAGGGCAGTAACTTTTTTTATAACTGTTCCCCCTGGAAATGTCACCCACCCATCAATCCTTCTTTGAATCTGACAAGCCAGGAGGCCGCGGCTGTTGATTCTCTGATACTTGACGAGTATCATGATATATGTGCATTCACCCTGCGCCGATTTCGATTCCACTCCGTTTCCAGCTCCGCAACAACTTCTTCCGGAGCTGTCTTCCTCTTTTCCCCCAACGGTCAGCCTAAGGAGGGTGCCGGCATTGCGTCCCCGTCAGGGGCAGAATTCTTTGGTTGGGGTTGGCACGATGGGGGAGAACAATTGAGGGGGATCCTCATGGAGAATCACTGGAGCCGGTATTGACTTCTTTGCCGATGCTGTTAACCAATTGTGTAATTTCCATGTCATAGTTTCAACGGCGAGGATGTGTGCAACGGTGCACTCACATACACTGTGAACTCTGACCAATTCTCCACCTGGCTCACACAAGCAAATCATATCTTCAGTCGCCTTCAAATCACATCCCATTTAGAGGATTATTGTACGCTTCGTATTGCCATGGGAATTGTGTTTAAACATCGTTTTGAACAGCTTTCCTATATGAGATCAAATTCCAAATCACCATTGGGAACTTGAGGGAGGATGCTCCACCCGGTTATCTCTTTCTCTGTCCGATGGCCGACTTTCAAACTGGACCGTCGTCCTTCAGATGGTCCGACTGCCCAGCCTATTGGTCGCTCGACCCCTCAGGTCTTGAGCGTCTCAGCACGGAGGAGGTGACACAGCTCGGGTTCGCGTCTTTTCAACTGAGCACACAACTCCATGGGTGTTCTTGGAATGCCAGTGTCTACGCTGGCCTCCGCCAATTTCACCATGCAAAAGGCTTCGACCCGGATAGCCAAGATCTCGCGCGCCATCTGGGATACCCGCTCTATCAACTATCTCGGGAAGTGGATTCACCCTTCGCCCACGGTGAGTTGGGTATGTCAGTCAGACATTTCATTTTATTCTGATGTTTAACTTTATAAGTGGATGAATTGAGCGAAGACAATGGGGATTCCTTCGACAGCGGAACGGATGAAGAAAACATGAGCAAATCTGGTGCCGAAGATCAGGACAGGCAGGTTGAAGCTTGTGCCCAATTACAAGATATGTCGCGCGATGGTAAGTGGAAGCTGGAAAGTATACAAGCCGCACTGCACTCGCTCACAACACGGCCAGGTCGCTCGGTGCCTTCCGTTCACATGCAGCCAGTTGAAGCTACACCCGACAGTGCGGATCTGGAGGCAAATTTCGAGCCTCAAATTCCCAGCGACCATGGAACGGGCGGTAACTTCATTCATCGGTTCTTCTGGGGGTTACAACAATGCCTAGAGACTGAAATCGACAACATAGATACCGGTTCCATTTCACCGTTCCTTATTTGACTTCATTGTTTTCCCTCTCGACGTTGAATATTCTTGAGCTACGATCCCGTTTTAAAATGTTTGACGATCGGGGTTGAGGCTCCACTACCACCAGCGGGGGAAATCATATCCCGCTGCAACCCAGGAGATAGTCCAGCTTGACAACTTTGCTTGCACGAATAAAATCAGTTAACCGACGCCCAGAGAAGTCTCAGTGTAGGGTATCGGTATGTATCAGAACCTTATGTTCACGGAGAGATGAGATTTCATGATATCCGTCGAACTTCGAGGGCTATGTACCGATTCCCCGAAGCTCAAACCCTTTTCCACCTTGAGCTTCAACCGTGAGAATGGCGTACTCGGCCGATCGGCTGGCCCGGCAGATTCTCGGCATGAACCCGAATGCAATAAACTGGCTTTCAAGTTTGGTAACGGAAAGAACATAGCAATTTTGTGGAAGATGCTTGTGTACTTACGGGTATGAGGGGTATACGACCTGAACCCTGCTTTGCTTTTGCGGTTCAGTTTCTATAGTATTTTCAACTGACCTTCGATCTTTAGGTTCATATACAACTCAAGACAACTTAGCTGACCTCTATGGACGTCTCCAATACTCTTTTGATGGGTGACTAGGTATTTTGTACCCCATCTAATCGCTACATCCCCTAATTCATCGAGTAGAACTTGGGTTCGGGGATCTCGGGGATCTCGGGGATGCATTCCGCCCTCGAGTTTGCCTTGGATCTCGAATCTGGGTGCGTTTACCTCTTCATTAAGGTGCTCTACGAGATGCCTAATCGTTATTTGGCTTGACTTCGGAGTGGTCTGGCTCCGGTCGTGGAGACTCGCACACAATTGGATTCAACTTGAATTTACGTATCCCTCAACTTTTGGCTCGATTGAATGTTCAATTATTGTAATCTCCCATTCGTCTAGATCCCTGACTTTCGGTTTTCAGTGCCAACCAAGTTAACCTTGACTCAAACAAAATCCCGGTCGGTCTTCATTGCTGCATTGCATTGAATTGCCCTTGAACCTCACAGCCAGCCCTCGTTCCGGGGCCTTCGACGACCGGTTCGAGGACCCACATGCCCTTGATGAGTTCTGCTTCGTTCCTCCGCGCTGACTTGTTTGTCAATTCCTTTCAGATTCAGTTCGACGTCATGAACAACCTACCTGTCATTCAATAGCAATACTCGCTACATCGTGAGCCTTATTCAATTTTGTTCTTTTCACTCATTACAACAACGTTCTTAGTTCTCAGCTGTGGACTTGATATTCCGCGCGGCGAGGCAGTTTCGACCAACCACATTCCAACCACCACCTCCGCGTAAATTGAATTGAACAGCGGTACACATTCCATTCCGTTCCATTTCCTCACTGACCTTCGTTTCGCTTAGACTCTCCTGCTATTGCGTGAAACTCAGCGCCGGCGGGGCGGGTAAGTCTCTCTCTATTCTCTCTTAATCCGCGGGACTGACCGTGATTTCCTCACACTCAACATCCTTTCAAGGCTCAAGGAAAACCAGCGGAAGATACAATAACGCCGGTGTGAGCGTATCGTGAGTTGAAGAGGAGTAAGTACGCACCTTCTCTTTTGACCTCGTTGAAGCTGACTTGAATTAATTTGATTTCGGTTCGAGGACATACTCCAAGTGCTCAAAGTGCTCAGGGCCTTTAGACTCCGCACTCCAGGTAGGTTTTACTTCCCTGGGAGCCCGCACGTTCTCGACGAGAGTCCCATACACAGAGTTTCTGGTAGAATAGATTATTATATTTCGAGGTACGTACGGGCATGTGTGTATGGGTACGTAGGGACAGGGAAGGGAAACGAGGGAGTGGGAGAGCATGCGCACATTGGGAGGTAGTCTGCGCAAAGTCGGGGTGGATATCCATGTAGGAACGAGTCCGCCCGCGCGTGCACCTCGTTTGGCTTTGCGCGGGGGCTCGGCACACACGCGCTTGCCGAGAAGTGACGAGGGTGCTTTCTCGACTCGACGGCGAGGCGTGGGTGTGGAGGCAAGGATATGGGATGGGACAGCTTGAAGGAGGGGCGCGCACGTCTCCTGGCGAGGGGGTTGCACATTGGTGTCGCGTGGTGTGTAGCTCTCTCCCTCGGCGCTGACGGGCCCGTATACAGTCGCAACGTCGCGATGCAGCAGGGTAGGCGCAAGCTGCCATTGCTCGTTCCCGCTGGTGACGGTGTGGCAGGCTTGAGGGTGTGATGAGTGCGGTGCATCTGAAGGAGGGCGAGACGGGTAGAAGCGAGGCGAGGGCGGAGAGAGCAGAGAAAGGATGTATATTCAGGTAGAGATGGTAGAGTATGTACTCACATGTGCCCGCCGTGTAGTCAGTAAGTCCTTCCCCTCCCTTCTCTCCCCCTTTCTGTTCAAACCAATTTGCAGCAGCGCCAGCAGAGTGGAATTGGGCGGGGTGCGGCCTAGGTGCGATACATCGTATTTGCGTGCGGTACCAGGGAGGAGATCGGGGTTGAGGCTCCACTACCACCAGGAGGTAAAACTTATATGCCGCTGCAACCCAGGAGATATTCCAGCTTGAAAACTTTGCTTGGACAAATAAAGTCAGTTAACCGACGCCCAGAAAGTCTCAAATGTAGGGTATCGGTAGGGATCAGAACTTCATGGATGTACTACGGGGGAGGAGATGAGGTTTCATGGTATCTGTCGAATTGCGAGGGTTATGTACCGCCAGATTCCCCGAAACTCAAACCCTTTTCAACCTTGAGCTTGAACCATGAGAATAGTGTTGCCGCCGGCTCATTGGCTGGCTGGCAAATTCTCGGGATGAACCCGAACGCGACAAAGTGGCTTTCAAGTTTTGTTCATTCAAAGAAGGTGGCGATTTTGTGGAAGATGCTTCTGTAATGATGTGTATGAAGGGTATACGATTCTCAATCTTGCTTCGTTCTTTTGTGGTTCAATTGTGATTAGCCGAGGTTACTTTGATGGTATAGTGGTATGTCCAAGTGTCATATGCATTCGTTCAGTCACTCATCCATTGGTTATATCATTTGGACTCAACATAATTTCTCAACTTGTGTTCGACCTTCAACATACCTTCAACCTCACCTCGTAAGTTCCGTTCATTCATCCTTTCGCTGGCGGCTTACACACCACTGACCATCAATCAATTTATAGATGTTTGAGTGTTGTATCTATAATACTTTCAACTGACTGGTCTATATACAACTCAAGACGACGTACCTGACTTCCATAGACCTCTGTAATGCTCTTTCAATGGTGACTAGGTACGTCGTACCCCATCCGATCCCTACATCCACTAATTCTTCGCGTAGAGCTTGGGTTCGGTCTTTTCGGGCATCTCGGGGATGCGTCTCGCCCTCGAGTTTACTCTGGATCTCGACTTTAGGTCAGTTTATTTCATCTTTTAGGTGCTCTACGGCGTGGCTTACTGCTTTTTGGTTGGTAGGCCCGAGTTTGGAGTGGTCTGAGTTTGGTCTTGGGGACTCACGCACAATTTGATTCAATGTACGTATCCTTCGATTTTTAGCTCGACCGAAGATTCAATTACTGTAATCTCTCATTCGTCTAGATCCCAGGCTTTGGGCTTTCAACGCAAATACCAACCCCATGTCAAGTTAACCGGATAATCCTAATGAGAAACCCGGTTTCCCACGTCCTTATTGGGAAGCCGGGTTTCTCGAGGAACCCCAGTGATGCCGGCGATCACGCCGGGTGTAGCCGAGGGTCTGCCGAGTTTAGATTTCGGCCCATTTCTTGTCGCTTCGAGTTTGTGCAGGGAGTTATATGTTGAACTCTACAACTCCAGCACTCTGCAAAGAGCCCTCGAGCGGTCCTACAGCATTTCTCGGCAAGAACGGCACTTTCAGGCTAGATATCGGTGAACCAGACCAGAAGCTCAACCACAAGCTCTTCCCACCGGAGTTGAGAAGAGTGGTATAATACTACTGGTCACAGCATTATTAACTCATGCACCGACGATGAGACCAATAAAAAAAACACAATATGATAAAATAAAGTGAACAACAGTCAATTGCGAAAGCGGCAGAATCGACCGGGAAAAGTGGTCATGGATAGATTTTGAGCTTCCTTCACAGGTAAAAGGATACAGGATTTGCCACAGAATCTCCAACTCCAATGCTTGAACCTTTGTGCCTGCAATTCAAACTTTGAACCTTTGATCTCGGCTTGATGGCCGTGGGGGGCTTCTCATTAGGCTTTTCAAAGATTTCTCCGAACTTACCAAATCAGGAAGGGTTTCTCGAGAAACCGGGTTTCTCATTAGAATTATCCTAGTTAACCTCGTCTTGAACAAAATTTCGGTGGGTCTTCTTGAAGTCATCTCTGCTGCATTGCATTGGATTGCCCTTGAATTTCATGGCCAGCCCGTTCCAGGACCCACATAATCTTGGTTAGTTCCTCCGCGCTGACTTCTTTGTCAATGCCTTCTAGACTCAACAACTTCAGTTCGATTTCAACCCTAATTACCTTGATGGGATGGCAATGCTTCGCACCACTCACTTAGTTTTAGCCATCGGATCGAGATTTCGCGCCACGAAACAGTTTCGATCAACCACATTCTAACATCCACCACCGCGCAAATTTGAGTCGAACGGTGGTACGCTTCCACTATCAAATCTCATCCAGCTACGTACTGGCCTTCGTTTCGTTCGCCCAAACTCTGCTGCTATTCAAGTCATTCACCTGTGTGAAGCTCAGTGGTGCCGCGGCTGTGCCAGGTAAACCTCTCTCAGCGTATTCTACAGTGTATTCGGCGACCTGACCTTGATCTCTTCACTATTTGAAGGATCCCAGCACCCCTACCCGCGCCGGATTCAGATGAATGAATTTTGTCGCAACAGTCAGTACTGCGTGTTTGAATTCAATCCCCGCTTACTTAGACTTATTTACCCTCCATTTATTTTTCTACTGTAGCCAACTTGAATCTGCGCTGGCGCTGCACTGTATACACTGGTTTGAGTGTGGATTAAAGGCAAGGAAGTACGCACCTGTTCTTTGGGCCCTGTTGAAGCTGACTTGATTCTCGTTCACAACTTGATTCCGCGGTGTTTCGAGTCCTGCAAGCTTCCGGCACTCAACGCGCACAATATTAATCCCGTGAAATTCCCGGACCAGGGAAGTTTTGCGTCTTCAGCGTTCTCGATATTTATTGACGAGATTCCCACAGAGTTTTCGACAACGCAGTTTTACAGTAAGAACGCAAGTGAGATTGAATTCGAAAATTAAGCAGGGACATGCGCGCGGGCGTGTATGGATACAGGGACTGGGTAGGGAGTGGGAAGGGAGAGTATGTGCGTGCGCCGGGTGGATGTCCACGACTCGGTTCATACGGCGTGCACAGGTCACGGCGCCGTTTGAGCGCAGGCGCAGGTACCACCTCGAGGCGAGGTGACTTGACGGCGCGGGTGTAGAGGCAGGGACGAGGAGGGGATGGGCACGATAACAAGGGCGGGTGCGGAGGCGGAGATCGAGGGACACAACGAGGGCGGGGATAGGAACGGCGCGGGTGGAGAGGTATGTATGAGATTTGGGCTGATTCGCGCGCGCCAAGGAAGGCAACCGGTGTGTATCTGTCTCCCCTTGGTAAAACTAGCGCTGACGATGCCCGCGTACAGGCGCAACGTCGCGATGCAGCCGGGTAGGCGCAAGCTGCCGTTGCTCGTTCTCCTGGCGACGATGTCGAAGGATTGAGGGTGCTGTCAGTGCGGCGACGGTGCATCGGAAGGAGGGCGAGATGCGGTGGTGCACGGAGACAAGCGACGGCGAGGGCGGAGAGAGAGGGCGGAGAGAGTAGAAAAAGGATGTATATCCAGGTAGAGGTGGTAGAGGATGTACTCACTTGGTCCTGCCGTGTACTCAGTAAACCCTTCCCTTCCCTTCTCTCCCATTTTCTGTTGAAACCAATTCGCAGAGTGGACTTGGGCGGGGTGCAACCTGGATGCGGTACAGCGCATTTGCGTGGGCTACCAGGGAGGGAACTGGACCAGGAAAGAGGGTGAAGCGCTGGCGAAGGTCGGGAAGCTTTCGAGGTAGAAGGAGAGACAAAAGGAGGGTGAGCGAGAGTCGGCAGAGTCCATTTAACTTGAAGCGCGTGTGCCGCGCGGCGCGTAGAGTCATCTAGATCGCTCTGCGCGGGAGCCAGGTCCAAGCCAGGTCGGGAGCCGCCGCCACAGAGTTTTTTGATCATGAATGGATAGCAACACGAGGGAGCCGTTGAAACGTTGAAGATCCACCACTTGTCCACGACGAAAAGGCCGGTGGCAACCGGTGGTGCAGCTTGCTGTTGTTTGCTTCAGAGGTCGATGATGTCAGCGCATCAATTTGGACCTTGTTCTTGACCATCATCTCGCGCACTTTTTTTTTTGGTTTTGGTTTCTCTCTGCTGATTCTGGGTTGATTCTGGGTAGCTCTGTGCGCGTCTGAAGGCTAACACTGCAGCTATTTGCGTAAGATCCGCGCGTGACATTTTTCTTTGTCAGGAACCACCACGGAGCCACCGCGGACTGTCGATTCCAGTTCCAAGTTGCAACCGCCTTCTAGAGCCACGAGCCTCGATTCTTTATCCTTTCGTAAATTTGCATCTGGCCCATACTGTGGATCTCGTGGTTCTGCTTTGCCTCTGGTGATTTTTGCTTGCCAACACGTACCGCTCCTCTCGCGGCGCAGTTCCGAGCGCAAAATAAATTAGTAGTGCAGACCGCTTACCGTATGCGCCGTCGGATGCGTGACATTTTTCGTTGTCACGAACCACCACTGGCACGGAGCTGGCACCACAGAATGTCAATTCCGAGTCCCGACCGCCTTCTGGAGCCAGGAGTCCCTCCCCCCGTAAATTTGCATCTGCCCCATACGGTGGATCTCTCGGTTCTACTTTGCCTCTGGTGATTTATACTTGCCAACGGCCTCCTCACTGCGAGTCCTCGACACCTACCGCTCCTCTCGCTGGCGCAGTTCCGAGCGCAAAACAAATTAAGTATGCACTCAACAGAAACTCAAACAAAATCAGATCCCTAAAAGTCAGAGTCGTCTCTCCGCAGCTCAAACCCTACGCCGAACGGCATCCGACTTCGGACTTGAGGTCGCTATCCCGGAAGATAGTGCACCGATCTCTGAAATATGGAACTTGACCATTGATGCCACAAATCTTCTCGTTCAATCGTGTTCCGGGCAGATGCCTAATTAAAGAACCGGCGATCTACTCCTTTAATTGCGCATTACAAACTTCACCAGCAATATAATTGACCACCTCCCACCGCCAACCTTCAACTCCCTTTTACTCACTCAGAGGCGCCTGGCCGAAAAATTGCTGAAGTTATTTCCCCACTAATGCAAGATGTGTGCTACACAATATCAGGGCGCAAACTGTAATTAACCGGCCGCGGACCTTATAACCTCGGTGCTTGCTCTCTCCTCTCGCGACATGCTTGTTGCCTTGCCCAACCCGCCGCCAATTTTGTTGCGCGATATTCTTGATACAGTGCAACTTTCCCTAGTTCGTCCCGCCCGCATCCTACATATACCCCGGTCCCACTCAAACAGAAAGCAACTCCCTCAAATAACCGTTCAAATGGCCTGCCCGCTGTGAATATTAAATTCCCGCCGGTATTATTCCAACCCTCGCGCTCTCTGCCTGGCTCCTTGGGGCGCAAAACATAATCTGCTTCACTCTCCCTACCATTTGGGCGTCTGCGACCCCTGCATCTATGTTAAAGCCATCTCGCAATGTCTCACGTCAGTATCCGTCGAGCCTCACCAAAGCAAACCCAAGATGTGGCCCTAAAAAGCACAGAAACGCACACGTTGGATTTTTCTTCCGCAGGGAGTGGTAAGTCGAAAATATATAGATAATCTCAGCGCGATTTGATCTTTGGAATCTGGAGATGACATCTTTCATTGTTTCGGCTTTCGGCCTGGCGCAGTCGTTACTCTTTTGCGCATTCTATTTCAAGTCCCTCGATCGAGCGTCAAGCGCGTCAAGTTGCCACTGCACCTCACTAGCATCTCTTCACTCTCCCACCTGTTCGCATTGATTCATATTCGAACCTCCGCATCGACGGAAACACCTTCGTGTGGCCCCCGGGCCTACGAAGCACAGAAACGCAAAAGCAGATCCAAGCACCCTGTCCAACGCTGACAACGCGTTCATTCGAGCCGTTTGCTCACCGCCTTGTGGCAATGCCGTGCGCACCGAAATCGAAGCTCAACAGCTGGTGTCTTATTTAGCTGCTTCTTATAAGCGCTCGAAGCTGTTCCCAGCGCTTATTCTCTCTTCCTTCCCCACCCCCACCATCCCAGTCGACGAACATCTATGGACACCGACGCCTACTCAGACGACGAATACACTCCTCCCTCAAGCCCTGAAGACTCCATATACACATCGTGAGCTCTTCCGAGCCCTCGCTTGCGCTGCCTCGTGGCTTACGCCCCCCACTCCAGGTTTGGTGGCGGTATGTTTACTGGCTCCCAGCATTTCACCATCGGTGGCGGCACGTTCAACAACAACAACACAAACCATTATCATCTGCCCCAGGCCGAAGTTCCAAGTAGCTTTTATCGCGAATTCCTTTCACTATGACTGCTGAGTATTGAGTAGGTTTTCGAACAATTCCGATGGGAGATATCGACCTTCAACAGGAACTAACGGTGAACGAAAAGTCGGGGACTGTCGACCGCCGGCTTGGACGTGAACGCCGCTGTGTTCGGCGGGTGTACTCTGCCAAGATCGACGGTCGAAATACGGACTTGACCGTCGCCATGTATCAAGGCGATGGGGCAGAGGAGGTGTGTCAAATTCTATTCCTCATTATCATGTTAACACTTGACCTCGACGTCGCAGGACTGGCGGCGAGATGTCGAGATTTATATGTCTCTTCGGTGAGTTATGGTCCGTTTTCCCCTGTGTGTCGTGGTCAAGTCGGTCCCCAGCCACCCGAACATTGTCCAGATGTATGGCACCGCTAAGTCCGGTGCAATGTATGCAGCGATATTTTACGGCGGTGCGACTTTCACCTTCAATCATTATGCTAGAGGTTCACAGATGATCCAGACTTGATACCATTTCGGCAAATCTTGGCCTCGGCTTCACCTATCATAACCGTGTACATTCATGCATGCTATGTATGTATCTCCATCTCTTTTTTATGTTCAACATTTATCTCTGCCCTTTCTGCAAGGTCACCGAGTGGCTGGTAACTGAGTTAAACTATACTTTGGGCTTTATTATCACTAACTCGGTTATACGGTCTCAGGATGCTCGCGATTATGTGGGAAACAAGAGCAAGGAGTATTCGGAGATCCACTCCACGTTGTGGATACGCCGTTCGAATGGCCGGCTCTGTGCGGACTTCAACCCTCAGCCGGATGGCAAGAATGAGGGCCATAACTTTTTTTATAATTTATTCCCCAGTGAACCCCACCCGCCAATCAATCCTTCTTCGAATCCAACAAGCCAGGAGGCCGCAGCTATTGATTCTCTGACACTCGAAGAATATCACGAGATATGCTGGTTCACTCTACACCAATTTCGATCTGTCTCCGTTTCCAGCTCCGCAACGATTTTTGGCCCGGGAGCCATTATCCTCTTTCCCCCAAATGGTCCGCCTCAGGAGGGTGCCGAAATTTTGGCCCTCCCAAAGGCAAATTTCCATGGTTGGGGTTGGCACCTTGGGAAGGAAGGGTTGAAAGGAGTGCTCATGGAGAATGATTGGACCCGGTATGGATTCCTTCGTCAATGCCGTGAACTGCTCGTCTCATGTCCATGTCATAGTTTCGACGCCAAGGGTGTGTGCAACAATGTACTTGCATATACTCTGAATTTCCCGAGTGATTTCTCCGCCTGGCTAACACAAGCAAATCACATCTTCAGTCGCCTTCGAATCACATCCAGTTTCGAGGATTATGGTGTGCCTTGTGTTTTGCCATCGGAATTGTGTGTTAAATACCCTTTCAAACAGTTGTCGTGGACTGGGTCCACTTTCGAATCACAATCGGGAACACGAGGGAGGGCACTCCGCCCGGCTATCTCTTTCTCTGTCCGACGACCGACTTTCAAACTGGATCATCGTCCTTCAGGTGGCCCGAGTGTCCGGCCTATTGGTCTCTTGACCCATCAGGTGCTGAACGTCTCAGCACGGAGGAGGCGACACAGCTCGGGTTCCCCTCTTTTCAACTGACCGCACAAGTCCATGGACGCTCTTGGGACACCAGTGTCTACGCCGGCCTCCGCCAATTCCACCAAGCAAAAGGATTTGATCCCGAGAGCCAGGATCTTGCTCAACATCGCGGACAGCCGCTTTATAAAGTTTCTGGGGAAGTGGATTATCCCTTCGCCCACGGTGAGTCGCCCATCGCAGCCAAAAGTTTCATTACATCTGATCTCTGATATCTGCAGTGGAGGAAGATTGGTCTGATGATGGCACCGATGAAGGAGAGACCGACTACGAATGGGAGGACACGCAGAGTTCAGTAGAAGTGGAGCAGGATGGTACGAAACACGATTCCGCCTGCCGACAACGCTAATCATCGGTTAGGCGATAAATCAATCGAGAACTGTGATGCAAATGAGGATGAGGGACTGCTCAATTTTAGCGCTGAGCCGCGCGAGCAAAATGGTAAGCTGAACGCAGGACAAGTGTTTCTGTGCATGCACTGACAATGCCATTCTCAGCGGCCGAAGCTTGTCAGGAACCGGCTCACCGTGTGGACCAGGATCCAAATCCAGCGGAGCTTCGCGTCCTTAGTTCCGGCGTAACCGGTAGTAGCTTCATTCATCATATTATCGGGGGTTTACAACGAGGGTTGGCAAGGGGATTGGTTATCGAAAACGAGAATGTTGATGCCGAGCCCATTTCACCGTTCCTTATTTGAATTTGTCATTGCTTGCAACCTCGAACATGGACTGCTGCGCTGTATTAGATTTGAATAATACCTTTCCAACCGTAGCCCCCAGGTGAATATTGCGGTTCTAAAGCAGGTTCGAGTTTCACTGTTTGGCTTCGCTCGGTCTGCGAAGTGAACTCCCAAGAGAAATTAATGGTTGGATTGCGTCCAGAGACCGATCCACTGGGGCCTGAAATAATATTGGCACTAGGAGGGGCCTACGTCGCCGGGGGGTGTGGAGAACATTCCTTATCGCAGGCCCCACAGCCTAACCTTGAAATATCGATGGGACACCGAGGACTGGGCAGCGTTGCCCAACGTAACTGACCCGTTTCCAGATCAAAAGGGGGTGGCAGTACCCGGCCCGGAGAGCCGCCACCTTTCTACAGTGCTAACGACGAGGGTCCTTAGTCGAAGCTGAGGATGGGGCCGCTATCTTACTATCCTATCGATCCTTCCCTTCCCACCTTACACTAGTACTGGGTGAATCATGCTGGGGTGGAGAATGGTTGAAAGTTCGATGATGCGTGCAGCGAAGAATTGATCGCCGGGCACAGCCTTGCGCTTGCTGCTTGCTTCCCACCATGAAGCTCAAATGACGTAAAGTGGCAAACGCGCTTTCAACCAGCAGTGGTCGCCCACGTCACCTCTCCTCCTCACCCTCGTCTTCTCCCTCAAGAACGCGCACCCTCCTCGTCGCCAACACCCCGAGCTCGCCCTCAACACACTCGCCGCCACCTTTACTTTGTTCTCAGAATCGGGTACATGGGCGTACTGAACGACCGCCCCTTCCTCGCGGTCTACACTGCCTTCGGTCTCCTCGTCGTCCCGGGGTACATAACCTACAAGCGCCGCACCCTCAACCTCGAGGCCAAGGTCAACCAGCAGTGGTCCCAGGAGCTCGGCGCCACCGGCCGCCTCACCATCCAATCCGTATTGGGGTGCTGTGGGTACTTCAGCCCGTCCGTGGAGGCGACGGTTAGCGCGACGTGTTATTCGCGGAGTATACTGCCGGGGTGCAGGCAGCAGTTTTTGGAGTTCAGGAGAAGGCGTTGACGCGGTGGTATATTGTTAGTTTTGGGTTGGTGCCGGTGCACATTGGTGCGTGTTCTTTGTACTTTCTTCGGTTACTTCTTCTTTCTTCGGGGCCGTTACCTCTTCTTTCTTCGGGGCCCACTGCCTGCCTATGGCGTTCCTTTCTTCTTCGGTTTCGGGGTTGTTCCTCCCTCCCTCCCTTCGCCTCGCTTCCCCCTCGTTCCTTCCGGGTTTGATCTCGCGTCGTACTAACCCCACCACAGCAATAATGGCCGCCGGCCCCCTCTGCTCCAACCACGTCACCTACCGCTTCGGCAAGGGCATGATGTCCAAGGCCTATCGCCTCAGTCGCGAGGCGAGGGCGGTTATTATGGAGCAGTATGCGAGGTGGGCGCTCTCTTTGTTTTATTTTATTTTACTACTTGTTTTTTCTGCCGATCGTGTTTGCTGTTGCGGAGGGTGGTTGTTTTGCGGGTGCGCGGATGCGCGTACTACGGCCGGCGTTCTCGCCCTTCCTTCTTTCCTTCTTCTCTATCCTTCGGCCTTCCGCCCTGCCTTTCCGCGCCCCACCCTTCGCTTCGAGGGGGACTGGGGCGCGGAGGGTGCGTTGTTTGCGTTGTTTGTGTTGTTTTGACGGGAGGGAGAGGACGGTGCTGGCGGTGTCGCGGAGCGACTTTCATGTTCACGCCCGTGCGCCGTGGAATCGTGGAGTTGTGCGTGGCGTTGGTTGGTTGGTTGGCTTCGTACCAATGGTGCGCACGCGCGAGCCTCGCCCGACGTGTCTTCCTCTCATCCCTACTTTCCCCTTCTAACCCCGATTCTTCTGCTTTCAATTTATCCCCCCAATTTATTCTCCCGTCTACCCTCCCCTTCCTCCCCTCCTCTCCTCCTTCCCCTTCCTCCTTTCAAAAAACTCAATACTAACCTCGCCCCCCTCCAGCCAACTAGCAAACCAATACGGCACCGACGCCGCCGCGCACATCATCGCCAACAACTCGGGCAACACCGGTCCGCGCGCGCAGACGCATACGCGGGGAACTGGGAGTGGGTTGAGTGGGTTGGGGAGTGGGAGCGGGGGTGGGGGTAGCAGCGGGGGGTAGTGAGTGTTTTCTTTTCTTTTTTTGACTTTTTTGTCGGCGAACCGCCTTCCTGCCCTCTTTCTTGTTCCTTTCGTGTTCCTTGCTTTGTGTTCATTTCTTCTTCTTCCCTTTTTCTTCCTTCGCATCATTCCTTCCTTCTACCCTGACATTCCCTTCTTTCTTTCTACCACCACATTTCCTGGGCAGCACGGCGTCCCTCGGGGAGATCTGGGCTCGGCTCTGGGCTCTACCCGAGCCAGTCGCTAGTTCCTCGCCCGGTGCCGGTGCCTCGGACCCGTGTACCTTCCTCGTCCTATCACCTATTATTCGCATCATTCCTTCCTCCTTCCTTTAATCCTCCTGGGTTCCGCGGCAGGGGGGAGTAGGGAGTTTTGTTTTTGTTCCCTTCTTCCTTTCTTCGTTTGTTTTTCTCTTTGCATTCTCCCCTTCGTATCATTCCTCCGAAGAATACTAGGAAATTAATACTTCCTCGTATTCTTACTTTATCTTCTTTTCTATCGCTGCGTTCCCTGCGCCGAAAGGGATGTTGCTTCGGGCACATACATCCAACCCGGCGCCTTTCGGCCCAAGGAATGCAGTGTATCTTGCGTCCTTCGTATCCCTCCTTCGCATCGTTCTTCTTGCCTTCTCCCCCATATAACTCCCTACTAACACCCCCTTCCTCCCCAGGGCCCAAATGCCACCAAACCCCTTCTCCCCCAACCCCACCCCCGCTGCGTCCGCCTCGGATCTCAACCTCGCCGGCCCGCGGCCGCACGAGGACGGGGAGGAAGAGGGGGACGGGTATTCATATGGGTATGGGGGGTCGAGGAGGGTGATGAGCGGGGGGCTGGGGGGCAACATGCGAAGTACGAGTCGTTGGATATCGGGGCGGGGCGGGGGTTTTAGGGTTGGGTATGGGTGCCGGTTCGAGATTTGCTTTCGGTTAAAATCGCAGGAGTAGGTAGCTATAGAGGGGCTCAGGGCTCAGCAGACATTCATTCATCGCTTTCGCTTCTTTTTCTTTTCTTTTTACATACCTAATACATACCTCGTACTCGTACTTACATCGCATTCACATCGCATCGCACCACACCGCACTGCAGTTCCTCGTCTCGTCTCGTATGTACCTAGCTAGCAGACGCTATTATACCCGTTGATACCCCTTGTGTTCTGAGTGGGAGAAGGAGGGGAGGGAACGAGGTTGAAACGAAGAAGGGGGGTATTGCCGGCGAAAAACAAAAAAATACTCTCGATTCCGCGTCGAGCGAGCACTATATATTAATGTCCTCTGTAAATTGTTCACAACGCCGCCGCCGCAAGTTGAACGAAGGATGGAAGCGAGCGAAAAGGGGGTGGCGGTGTGGCACGTGCCCGGGCCGGAGAGCCGTCGCTTTTCTTCCTTCTCGCCACCACGACCAAACCACGACGGCGGTGAATTCGTCAAACTTGGGCTCCAGAGCCCCACATCCCTGTGTCTGGCTTTAATTCACTCACTAGCTACTGGGCCCGGCCGCTTCAAGTCTGGATCTTGGAGGCTGGAGCTTGCCTTGGATGTTCTCTCGGAGTCCTCGGGTTCTGAATTTCCAGTCTTCGGCTGTTCTTTCTCTAGTCCCCTGCGACATGTGACCTTCGAATAATCCGGTGCTTCCGCCATCGCTCAATGACTTCAGACTTGGTAGTCGCAATTTTCTCCTCGATATCCCACCTAATGTGCCCACCTAACCCCTCTAGTTAGAGAGGGAACGTGGGGGGGGTTCCCCCTCTAACTAGAGGGATAACGCGAAATACTGGGAATCTCTTATATCCCATATGTTGGGGACTTAGGGTAAGTGCCCAGCGCCGTCCACCAACTTTATTGAGTGCCCCACTGCCATTCCCGACACCCTTTCACCATCACCGCCGCCGCCGTCACTGTCACCATTGTCGTCGTCAGTGGTCAATGGCATCACTGTCACCTATCACAACACCGCAATCACATCAACAACA